>JAUTDX010003978.1:0-45684 GCA_030844895.1 Ambrosia x helenae | reverse complement strand
ATATAGGGGTGGATGGAGTAGATCATGGGGTTTTGAGGGGACATGAAATGGAGGTGGTAATAGATGATTCAACTACCGTGACTAACCAAACACATTTTTTTCATTCCATCTTAATACCCCATTCCATTCCTCATCTCATTCATGATAACCAAACGCTATCTAGTACCAGTGAGGTGAGTAACAAGTCGGAGCTGGACCTAACCCGTCTAGAACCAAAACTGGTTCGTGGCTAAATCATAATTGAGAATCAGACCGTTTCTAGTAAGCGGTATTGTTTTTAAGAAGGTCTCGTGGGTTGGCCAGACTAAACTAAAACTATTATTATTTTATGAACTGGGTTGCAAGTTTAGGCTCTGGCTATTGTTAAATAGTTTAATTGGGCTAAAAGCAACTTTTATTATGATTGGATTCCTTAGCTTTTTAAAACTAAGCTAATGCATGTAATGGATTCACAAGTTTTAATCGCCCCCATCTCGTTAAAATAACATCTAAATAATAAACAAAAAAGAAAAGAGAGAATAATTCTGATTGATATAAAAAGGTTTGGGGCCCAACAAACACACCTTTTTCACGCCCTTTATGTAGCTAGCAAAGTGCCCCTTAACGCTCCATTCGCCTGCCCCACCATGAGGGTGTTACCCATTACACCCAGTCTTAGGTAAAATTCATATAAAAGAATTTATTGGACCAGTAACATGTTTGTAACCGAATTAGATAACTATCGATGCACCGTAAACACTAACGAAAGAAAAGTAGGTTAGAAGATAAGCCTAACGAAGAAAGGTTTCGTGAATCAAGATGGCGATTTAAGCGTAATGAAGAAAGACCAAACCCCGTGAAACACTCACCCCTAAAAACCAGACTATCCCAATAAGACGAGGAGGAGAAAAATAACAATATTACCTAATAGATAAGCAACTGTTTACATCACGTGTCACAAAGTTGTAATAAAACAAAATTTATTAAAAAGAAACAATAGTAATAAAACATAAACGTATTAAATTATTAGTCAGTAACTTATTTTTTTTTTTATTTAGTATTTTCTTATTCACCCGTGTATTATACAAGTAGAAAAGTAATTTATGGGCCAGTTTTGGCACAAATTCTCTGCCTTTGGGTTTTGGCAAAAGTAAAGGATATTAAAGCCCAGCCCATTTTTAAACCCAAAGAAGACATGATATGATATAGACATCAAGTTCAACACAAACCCTAAATCCTCTTATTTGCTGCCGAAGAAGACGTAGAGGCTTCAGAGATGGTGTCGTTGAAGCTACAGAAGAGGCTCTCAGCCAGTGTCTCAAATGCGGCAAAGGAAAAGTCTGGCTCGACCCAAATGAAGTCAACGAGATCTCCATGGCCAATTCTCGTATTATTATTATTATTATTATTATTATTATTTTCTTTTATTCACTTCATTATTTTTTATGTTTTATTTAATTTAGACAAAATGTAATTTAGGTCAAAACATTAGAAAGTTGGTGAAAGATGGATTCATCATCAGAAGCCAACCAAGATCCATTCGAGATCACGTGCACGTCGTATGAAGGAAGCTAAACGAAAGGGACGTCACTCTGGTTATGGTATGTTAATATGTTATTAAAGCTTTTTTTATTTCATTAACATATTATTAACATATGTTAATGATAATATTATTAACATATGTTTAGGTAAAAGGAAGGGGACAAGGGAGGCTAGGTTGCCAACGAAGATATTGTGGATGAGGAGGATGAGGGTGCTAAGCGATTACTTGCGAAAGTATCGTGAGGCGAAGAAAATTGATAAGCATATGTATCATGATATGTATATGAAGGTGAAGGGTAATGTGTTTAAGAATAAGCGTGTGTTGATGGAGAGTATTCATAAATCGAAGGCGGAGAAGGCTAGGAGAAGACGTTGTCGGATCAGTTTGAGGCGAAACGTGCGAAGAATAAGGCTAGCCGGGAACGGAAATTGGCTCGTAGGGAGGAACGTTTCGCGCAGGTAGTTTAAAATGTGGTAATGGTAAATTTGGCATTTAATTAGGATTGTGTTATGAAATGTTGAATTTTCTAGTTACGTTTGGGGGTGTTTGGGTTTGCCTTTAATATCTTACATGTTTGCCTAGTGTTTTGTTACATCCTAAGAGCTGTTCCGAGGGCGTTTGGGTTTGCTTTTAGGGTGTTTGGATAATAGTTGTTAATAGTCAGCATAGCACTTCTTATAGCGAATTGCGTAGCGAAGCTGGAGTATTCCACTATATGATGTTTAGAGCCTAAGTAGTGGTTTTTTTGGATAACTATACACAGGGTCATAGATATTAAAAAAGCGTATTTAGGGTTTTATGTTTCAGGATTGAAAAAAGAAGTGCATTTCTTCCTTGTTTACCTGATTTTTTTTTGATAAAATATACGTGTCAAGTGTTTCTAACTTTTCTTATAGTGTATTGCTAAACATGAAATAGTGCCGATGAAAATCGCGACAACGTAGCGTATAGGTAGCTTGTTACATCGTCTGCTATTGGCAACTATGGTTTGGATTGCTTTCTAAACCATCTATATTTGCTTACGTATTGATATAACCAACGATCTGTTCCGAGGCTCTTTGGCTTTTTGCTTTTAGGGTGTTTGGATTGCTTTTTAAACCATACATATTTTCTACTGTTTTTGATAACATTAAAGGCGTTTGGGATTTTGTTTATTCAACTAGCTTATTAAATTCTAAGGTCATAACTGTTCATTTGTGTTTATCAGGGCCCACAAGAGAAAGTTTCAGCTCCAGCAGCAGCTGTTCCTGCAGCACAACCTGCACAGTGAGTTGAAGCAATTGCTCCTAGTTTCTTGATGAATTTTGTTGGGACTGTATGCTGTTCTTTTATTTGATATTTGATGAATATTTTCATTTTTTTTTCAGGGCAACAAAGAAGTCCAAGAAATGAGATATGAATTTTTTGGTTGACGTTAGAGATGAAGAAAGCAGGTGCTTTAATCGATCTTCAAGTTTTGTTCTTTGACCTTTTGCACTTCTGGAAACAGATTTTTATTATTGAGGTTATTAAAAACCGTGACATGAAATTTTTATTCAAAGTTTGCTTTCACTTTACACTATCTTTGCCAATTCGTTTGGTGTATGATTCAATCAACTTGTGCTGGATACAAATCAGTGAAATTTCTAGATTGCACCAAACCACGAGTATTCTTTTGGCCAATAACTCTGGCAAACATGGTTGTCGCAAAATAATTTACGAGTTTGGATTCAACTTACTTTTGAATTAGGATGCTCATAAACCACTAGACTCGACCAAATCATGCAATGCGAAGCAAGTTTTTTTTAGTTTAAGAATTAAATGGTTTGATTTTGGTGTTTTGCCAGCTTGACTGTTGAAGTTTGTAACCTAAATTGGAGATGGAGCAGCCAATTTAGTGTGGCTCAAATTGGTTAGCCAGCAAGACTAAAGCTAGTTTCTTGTTAACTTCTGAATAAAATGTAGGAGGTTGTGCCAATGCAAAATTGTTTTTCTTGTTTATCATTTTTATTATGGCACGTTTAAGGTGAAACCAAACGGTCTGAATTATGCACTTAAATTAATGGTGACCATTGTGTCAGGTTGGTATCATCCGACCCAAATCGTATTAACCCTAAGTGGCCAAGTTTAATCTATGTATAACCCTGACATGAATTGCATAACCAGTTTGGGTTGGTCTGCTAACCGAGTTGTTATCGGATTGTGAACTGATATCTGCACATTTATTTAACGTTGTGTTCTTTGTTTGTAATTTGGAGACCACCGATCTCGAACTCGGTATCTATCACTACCCATTTTTGAACTCTACAATGATAAACACTAGTGCGATTAGTGGGTGATCCATCTATCTACAATCCAATCAAACATGAGTTGTGTCTTAAATGTATCAGGAGCCTTGACCCGTTTACGACCCTGGTTTCTTTTGGATCCAACCCTTGATTTGTCAAAAGTTGCCAACCCTACCAGTAATTAACGCTCATGAATGCCGTCAGTTCAGCAGACCATCAGTCAATGTAGGCTGAATTCAGGAGTTTGCCACTCTTGTAAATACTTTGGAGTCTGGACATTAGACCATGTGTAGTGGGGCGTTATTTGGGCAAAAAAGTGAAAAATAGCGCCCAAACACCGCTACGGTGGGGCTTTATGGGGCGCTATATTGCTTTAAAATTGAAAAAATGGGTGTGAAGCGTTATATGTATAACGCCATTTGGGTTTTGGTTTGTGTGCCACCTTTTCCAGCCAATAAGATTAAGGGAGGGGCGCTATTTTTTTGAAGCCACTACACCCAGTCTTAACAGGAGTCCACTTGGTGAACTTGACTGCATTGGTAACAGCGTTTAAGATTCTTCGCGTAGCAGGTAGACTCATATCACAACTGGATTTCATGGATTTGATTTTTGCAGGCGTGATAGGATTTGTCAATCTAACAACATACAAGAAGAAATTAGTGATACTGGGCATTAAAAAAGTTTTAAGTTGTAACTAGATGTTACAGTTACGACCCATTTAGTCATTTACGTATGAACATGTTGATTTTATGTTATGTTTTGTATTCAACATGTAATAACTTGCCAAAGGTTTGATTTTATAACATAAAACCTCATCTCCTATATCTATTCTAGAAAACAGATTAATTGCTAAAATAAAAGGTTGCACTCTTAAAAGGTATTACTTTGACGAAGCAACTTTCAAAACTTACCTTTCTTATGATACAACAATTAAGGTTCAGAATGAATAGGATCTATCTATGCTAGTTCCGTTACCTAAGTACATATAAGAGTCTAGATGCAATGGCTTGCAGATGAGCTTTAAATACATGGGGGGTAAAGTTTGATACATCTCTATGACTGATGACAGTGTTTTATATCATGTACTGAAATCTCGTCTGCAAGCCATTGCGGCTAGACTCTTATATGTACTTAACTCGTTCCCAATTCTAAGTATTTCTTTATTGCTGATCATGATCTCCACAAGATCACCATGAACAAAGAGACAATATTAAAAAATATAGTTGCTCTATTTCACAAGTTTTTGCTAGCATACATCACAACAATGTTCAATTCGAAAAAACTAGCAAGATGCTACAAAATACATAAATTAAAAGGAGTTGGGAAATTGATGGCCGTTTTACATCTATGTTTTCGCCATTTGGTTATATATTTTGCAAGAACAATAAAAAAACCATCCTATTCATTACCTAACTCAGAGAAACGCGCATACTTACTATAATACTCGTCACCAATGTTCCAAGTCAGACTACAAATATTACAAACAAGAGTATTGATGTGGTTCTAATGGTTAATCGTTGGCCAAAAGAAAACTCCTTATAAACGACAAATATCCTACGTACTGAAACATGATCAAAACATGGAGATGCAGAAATAAAAGAAAATTATTATAATATCCAAACATAATGGTAAATGCATGCAAGCCTTCACGTGAGAGGGTGCACGCGCTAACCCATGAGCGGCACATATCAAGCATTTGGATTTTGCCCAGATACCTGTATACTCAGCACTGCAGCAACATGTTGCAACAATTACCTCATTTTTTTGACACCAGGTAGCATTTCATCTAACACCCTTTTAGTTACATAACTGTTTTTTGTTTAAAACTGAATTTCCTTAATCCCGTCGTCTTTGGGACTTAACCAAACACACTAAACCTAGGTGTTCCTAGAGGCTCTACTTTTGCTCACGGTTTTAAATAGCAAACCAAAGTAACTAGTAACATATAAATAAAACTTAATATCGTGTTATTGAATTTGAAATTTCCCTAATTTGAACACTCTGCTAAAGCAATTACGGGCCATTTAACGAATTTTTTTTATTTCATCTGAATTAAGCAACAACATTAAGAAATATGTTCTGGCAAAAATATCGCCAGTGACATCTAGTTTGCTCACAACATCCATGAATAAATGTCTTGTCACTCTCGAAGAACAAAATACTTCAGAGAATAACTCAAATATGATGCACCAATCATCTTTTATTTCCCCTATCTCAATAACTTCCAGTAAACTGATTTCAGCTCCTTAAAGAATTCAATCACATGTTGCTTCAATCACTGGGGCCAATCATCTTTTCTGGCACTACAAGCTGATCGAATTCTTCACTATTTAAGACTCCCAATTGAAGAGCAGCTTCCTGCACAAGTTAGAAATGCTAATCTCAGACGGGTTGAAAGTCCCCTAAAGTCTAATTTTAATGTGTACTGTGTAAGCCTTCCTAAAGTTGTTTTTATTCAAAGATTTTGATGGCTATAGTAATAAATAATAATACTGTTATTGTACATGTCTATAAGTTGTGCAGTATGCTCTAATTGTTCCTGTTTAGAGCAGGGGGTCTCACTAGAAGCAGTCTCTCTATCCCTAGAGATGGACTGATGGAGGCAAGGTTTGGCTACATCCAGGGGCGAAGCTTGGTTCTTAAATCGGCGGGGCCGGACTCAATTTTTTTTCGATTGGTAGTGGCAAATCGGCGGGGGCTGGCCTCAACCCGGACTCAATTTACCTACGAAAATTGCAAATTTCCACTACTGAGCCAAAAAACAGGGGGGCTGGCCCTTTAAATCCTTCGCCTCTGGCTACATCCCAACCTCCTCAGACCCTACAAATAGCTCTGCTATTCGTGGGATTTACTGGGTATGGTTGTTGTTGGTGTTGATTGGAGATTGAGGAAGAAAAGAATATAGAAAGGAACACTCACCTTGAGTGTACATCCCTGCTTGTGGGCAGTCTTGGCAACCGCTGCAGCATTGTCATAGCCAATTTTCTGTATCAAGAAATTCCAAATGGCAATTTAATCAGTTAATATTCAAAAATTAGGATATGTAAAAGACGCAGAGCTGTAAATTCAAACAGAAGCTTACAGGATTTAAGGATGTCACAAGCATAAGTGACTGCAAGGATCAAGAAAGATAATAACATTATGAATTATATTGTACTTAAACACCAATCATAGTAATTTAAAAACTTTGTTTTACTATTACGTTACCTCGTGCAATAACTTTGATATCCTATCCCTATTTGCCTGAATGCCACTCACACAATTCTTTTCAAAAGAAGCAGATGCATCGGCTAGAAGTCTGATAGACTGTAAAGACCATATCAACACTACTAAGATTATTATCTAATGAAATGCTGGAAATCATTTTCAAAGACTTTACTGCCAAATATGTACATATGAGTTTGAAGTTGAGGCGACTTACGTGTAAAAGGGTACTAGCAATCATTGGCTTGAAAACATTAAGCTCAAAATGTCCATTTGAACCACCCACTGTAAGGCTACGTGGTTTCCAATTGCCTGAATGGAAACAACATTAACGTGATTTAGATTGTTAAATGTGATAATATTTCTTTCATAATCATTATTAGTATATTCATCCTTAATGAAAGAAAATAAACATGTGAGGAAAGTTTTGGCGAGTCAAATCGACCCATTTCGAATTGTACTAAAAAATATGATATGTTTCAACACAAACCTATCTTGTCTCCTCTAGTACTCTACTCACATATCCTATTACTCTGAGTGTTCAATTCTAATGCTATGCTTTTCCCAACTAAACCAGGATCAAGAAAGACCCGTACCTGAGCACAGACCATAGTCAAAGCTTCACACTGTGTAGGATTCACTTTCCCCTAAAATAGATCAGATCAGATGGTCAAAACTCAAAACAACCAATAGAGTTGCTAAATTTAGCGTCCAAATTGGAAAAATGTACGATTTCTGTAAGTATAAATGATGTGTGACTTTACAGGCATGATGCTGCTACCAGGTTCATTCTCAGGAAGAATAAGCTCCCCAAGACCGCAACGTGGCCCGCTGAATGTGCCAAAATTGAACGAAATGAGTATAAAACATCTTACAAAGTAAAACTGATATAAGATCTGCAGCTAGCATACCTTCCTAGGAACCGTATATCATTAGCAATCTTCATAAGAGAAGTGGCAATTGTGTTCAAGGCTCCACTAGCTTCAACAAAGGCGTCATGTGCAGCCTGAAAATATAGTGTGAGCAAAATAAAATGAAAAATTAAAATACACTTCATTTCTTCAATATAATATGTAGCATACTGAAGTATATTGAAACAAGTATCAGTCAGATAAATGACACATACCAGCGCCTCAAACTTATTTTCAGCTGTTATAAAGGGTAACCTTGTTTCATCAGCAACAGCTGCAGCAATCTTTACATCAAATCTGTAGCAACATCATATGTTATAGTACCAATGGGAAAAAAAGTTAACGAATGGTGGTATATTTAAGATAAAGATAAAAAAATAAGTACCCTTTCTTTGTGTTCAATCCTGTCCCTACAGCAGTGCCACCTTGTGCAAGCTGAAAACATGAAAACCTATGGAAGTCATGATTCACACGCAAGCATATATAATAGATAGAGAAGGAATGTAAAGATTCACAAATATATGTTAACACTAAAGATATGATTGGCAACCTGATACAAGCGAGGGAGAGTGCACATGACCCTATCAATTCCATACTTCACCTGCAACAACAGAATACTTAATCCTGACCGAAAAAAATTTCTTATTTACCCTTCAAAATTTAAACTATTAGCCAAAGTTAATTTTCAAAGGATGAGCTGAAAAAGCATACTTGCGTGGTATAGCCGCTGAACTCTTGCCCAAGAGTCAAGGGTGTTGCATCTTGAGTATGAGTACGCCCGATTTTTACTATATCGGAGAACTCAGTTGTCTGTTAAAAATAAAAACCCTCAGTAAGCAACACTGTTGCCCCAAAAAACTGACTACGGCTATGAAGTTAAAACATACAATTAAATACTTAATTACCTTTGCTTGTAGGGATGTATGCAACTGCTTAAGTTTTGGGATAAGCCTAGAGTTGATTTCGGTTGCAGCTGCAATATGCATAACCTATAAACAAAGCAAACAATGGTCAACACCTGGAAGGACAATAAGAAATGGAACTTAAGATAAATAAATATACAACTACAAAGTAATGTTTTCAAGAAGCTTACAGTTGGAAATGTATCATTTGAAGACTGTGATCTGTTTACATGGTCATTTGGGTGCACAAACTTGTCACCACGCTTATGGCCAAGAATTTCAGCTGCTCTATTTGCAATGACCTATCACAACATGTTTTGGACAAAGAGTAGCATGATTAATAGTTACAATTATAATTATAATAATATATTCCAAGTATTGTTGATAAATGAAAACTAGTAAATTACTAAAGTTACCTCATTTGCATTCATATTGCTTTGAGTGCCACTGCCAGTCTGCCATATAACCAGTGGAAAGTGATCATTCAACTTCCCCTCAGCCACTTCTTGTGCGGCTTCCATTATTGCTTTCCCTATGGATGGATCAAGACCATATTCCATGTTTACCTGCAATGAACATAATCTCATTTACCATATGGTATGGTCTATAGCAGCTAAAGTAGCATAATACTTAATAATTGGGTAAATCAGTAAACGTTGAGTAAAGAACGAAATATAAGCATGTGCTGTAAAATCTTAAAGTTTTAAACTTTTTTCAATTATAGGAAGAGTATGAAATAATGAAAGCATATGCAATTGTTTCAGACGTGATGAAGCAAAATTATAGTGACGAACATGTATCATTTCTTTGTTAATAAAACAATGCAAATGCCACTTCAGCTTATGTATAAAGAGATGCTGTTTTGAAAAAAATGTTTTGAGTTTGCAATAACCTTAGCAGCACACTTTTTGAGGATTCCAAAAGAACGACTGATTGGTTCCGGCATTCTTTCACGGTCACCTCCAATTTCAAAATTCTGTAAAGATCTTTGTGTTTGAGCTCCCCATAACCTGAAAAGTGGAAATTCTAATTAGAGAAAGGAAACAAAAAAAGCAAGTTCATTCCCACCAAGGAAATTTACTCTTTGTGGTAAAAGTATCACAGCCAAAGTTTTGTAGTCGAAAGATCGATAAAGAAAGGGCCTAAAAAGTAAAAACACCTAAGAAGCATGTTGGTCACAATGCAATGCACATAATTTTATATTTCCCTGTTGCCTTTCATATAGTCCGTTACAACGTATGCGCAATGTTTAGACATTCAATGACAATAAACCGTAATCATGGAATTCGAAGGTTAAATTTCAACTTTCAAAACTAAATTTCCAGTTATTTAACTGGCTTCTAGATGTTATATGAACTCCTAGAATAACCCTTTATGTAAATAACATATTATAAAAATGGTCTTAATAATCAATCTAATGTTCAGCTACACTAAAACCAATCAGAGCTAAAAAATTAAATGTCACTATTCTATTTAGCTACAAGACTACAAGTCATGGGTCTTTAGGGTTTTTATTTTTCATTAATCATCACAAATTTTATAGCAAAAAATCCTAAAAACATCAAAAAAAAAAATTATTAAAAAAAAAAACAAAAAGAAAGAAAAACACAGACTTATCAGATGGGACTTGAATTGGTCCAAAAGTATCTCTTTCCTCTCTAAAACCCGAAGAAAAATGTCTCCAGCATGTGGTGAACCGGACCGAATCTGCAAGGATGGCCGATCCACCAGGTGTTCGACGAAATGCTTGAACCATCGCCATATGATATCTTTTTGCTACAAATTAATAATAACCTGGTGGATTGCAGAAACATCGGCATCAAAAGAGAATCTTGATATAACGTTAATGAAATCCAAAACAAATGATGTACGATTCTAAAAAGATTTTACCAGAATTAATGAAAGCAATCGATGGTGACGAAAAGGGAGTAAAAGCACGCTTGGTTTGATGCAGACTTTTTTTTTGTTTGTTACAAGTATGGGCGGCACTTTTCTTTAATCCGGTTCAATGTGTTACTTATTTGACTACTTTTTTTTTTTAACACTTCCAAAGTATTTTTTAGAGTAAATAGCTAAAATCGTCCCTGAGGTTTCTCACTTTTGCTAGATCCATCCAAAAATGTTTTTTTTTCTCACTAGAACCATTGAGGTTTCCTAAAAGTTGCTAGATCCGTCCATTGTACTAACTCAGTTAAAACTTAACGATTTAAGAGGGGCATTTTTGTACTTTTACACCCTTAGCAAAGCCCAAAAGTTTTTTTTTATTATTATAGCTTGGAATGACGGTTGGAGTGATTGGAATGTTAGAGAGAAAAGGTGATCTTTTATTTGATAAGCAAGAAGATGGAAATTCTAATGTTATATCGTTATCAAATGGGTCCCTAGAACCGGCTTAGCTGAAGTCCGAAGATTTCTACGACTCACAGTGTCTTTTATATGTACTGTTGCAAACTATAAATATTTTTTTTTGAACGGCAAATTTCTACTCCTTGTGGGACTTGAACTCATGACCTCCCCCTTAGGTGTTCCTAGAAGCATTGTTCCTACTAGCAACTTTTAACCAAGTTAGTGATTTGGATGGATCTAGCAACTTTTAGGGAACCTCAATGGTTCCGGTGAGAAAAAAACCTTTTTTGGATGGATCTAGCAAAAATGGAAAAACCCCAGGATGATTTTGGCTATTTACTCTATTTTTTATCCAAATACGTCTCCGGATTGTGTTTCAATAACGGGTAAGGTGGTCAAGCTACCTGCCCGTGTCTGGTCCGATCAACATTAACACTTTACATGCATGATGTACAAATATGATCAACATTAACACTTTACAGGCATGATGTACAGACATATATAGTTAGTTAGTGTTTAAGGGTGTCGGATGAAACACCGGTGCCCTGTGTTACCGGCGACACCCATGTTTCACTCACTTTCAGTGTAAAACTTTTTAGTTAAAGTCATTAATACACACACACCTCTTAACGATCCATGACTCGTTTTAGTTAACTTTCCATCAAGAGGTTTATCTCCTACAAACACTCACAAGAACGTTACCCAAGAATGGCCATAAAGATAGTTTTCACTAAACTTGAAAAGATTATATTAATCATCACAAGATCAGTGATATTTAAGTAGGTACTTAAAAATCTCACAATATTACAAAGCTTAAAAGAAGTTGGTAAAAGTAGAGTGTGTTGTTAGAGGTGAGAAATAATTAAACACCTTGACTTGCATGTGGAGAGGGCTATTTATAGGCCCACGCATGACCCGCGCTAACCCTTCCAAGCACGGGGCTTGGTAGTCGAGACACGAGGCGTGGTCCAATTTGTGAGTCCCACTAGACTTCGAATCTTCAGAAAATCTAATTTTTGTTGTTTAGTGGTCGAGGCACGGGGCGTGTCTCGTCTTCATGTTCACTAGATCTTTGTTTTTTGCTCGATTTGGCTTCGTTTGTTCGTCTAAGGCTCGTTTTGTCCTGAAAATAAAAAATAAAGTAAAGTAAATGTATTTCAAATAAACTCCCAGAAAAATTGTTAAAAAGTGGGTTCATTTTGATGTAATTAATCTCTCTACATTGTGATGCATCTCATTAAGAAAGACACAACCGATTTATAGAGGTTCAAGAGGTGTTAACTAATCTTTCTACATCCTCTCCCTGATCCTCCGGTCAAGAGTTTCTTTGCTACTCGTCTCCCTTAATCCTATAGCGATACCCGTTACACAATATTCTCACTAAGAAAGGTAGTATCACCTCTTACTAACGTCTCACTCTTTCTTTCTAAGGAAGTGATCGCTGTCTACGTTTCACTATTCTACAGTGTTAATGATAACCACTATCTCTAATCACCAAACAATCTTAGTGATGCCCTTTAAAATTCTCACAACTCTATATTTACAAGCACACAATACACAAGAATGAATAAACGTTTAGGTGTGAAACAACTCTTCTTTTTTCTCCTGCTCTTGAATCTTTAAATTCTCATTGAATAAATGTTTAATTATCAAGGGAACTAGAGAGATATTTAAGAATGTTATATTAAAAGCTTAGAGTAAAAATGTTGAGTGAAAAAGGTTGGAGTTGTTTTATATTTATAGGCAAAGCACACAAATCAAAAAGTTGTCAACTGAAAGCTTGACGGTCGATCCCACGGTCAATACCATCAACCGTGGACCATTAGGTTTGTCTTTTGTTTGGTTATAAACTCTTGATCATTATGCAACAACTATGAATAGTTAACAACACCTTTTCACCCAAACATATGATTTAAGAGTTATCAAATCATTCAAACCCTATTTATTTAATCACATTATGAGAGTGCTTATGCATATAATAATTTTAGTGATTTATACATTTTCCATTATTTAATTATATAAAAATATATTTCTTTATCTTTCTCCTGTTTAGAATCCTGTTTAGAAGAAAGTAATATGTTTGTATGTAACTAGAAATAATGAACTTTTTACAAAGTGACCATCACACAACATTTAGAATGAGAATCGGTTGTCCATCTATCCCTAGATGGGATCAAAGAAACTATATCTTATTGCATGCACTATGCTAAAATTTCATTACTCTAGTATTTATTATAGGTTTATGCTTAAGAAAATTTCAAATTAACATTATTATTTAAATAATTTATAGGTAGGTGTTCATGAGTCATGACACCACTAGCAACTCTGCTTTATTAGTGAACACTCCCACTTTCCCACATCCATCACAAAGACCACATGCAATTATGCAAACAAATTACTAACTTGAAGATTTTTTTTTTCGTTTGAATTCTTATATTAAGCACACTACACGCAATATGTCACCATAACTTCATTCCCCTTTAATAAGGATATTACATGAACAGTGATCACTAAAAAGTTGTTACTAACACGATCTAAAGTGAATAAACCATTGTAAAATAATACCCAAGGATATGTATACAAACAGTCCGGTTGTTCACGAGTTAGCTCGAGCCAAGCCAATGTGAGCTTGGCTTGCACTATAGAATATACGAGTCGAGTTGGTTTATCCTGGAATGCCCTATATAGGTGAAAGCTTGTGTACGTAATTTGAGTTAGCTCATGATTACACGATTCAATTTGTTTAAACAAATTAATACATGATCAAGTATGGAGGTGGTGGTCGTTTTGGTGGTTCTGGTATAAAGTTAACAGATGATCACTACCACGACCATCATGTGAGGCTAACGAATAGGAACAGACAGGGCCGACCCAGGGTGGGCGAGCCGCATCCCCTGTCGAGGCCTGTTTTCTTGAGGGACATCTCTCTCTCTCTATGTATGTATGTATATATATATATATATACTACATACATATAATATAATATAATATGTTTAAAAATATGAAAACGAAAACTTATTGGGCTGTCTAAAAAAAATTAGAACCTTAAAACATATTGGGCCATTTATGATTTATCTAAAACATTATAAACTTATATCAGACACAATTTGATCCATAATTTTTTTTTCTTTTTTTTTTCAACTATTTTTTTTTTTTTTTTGATTAAGGAATGATTCTACTTCATTTAAAACATAATCGCAAAAAATTACATCAAGATAACGGGCAGGCGGGCAACAAGTTGTGCCGCCACCCCTTTCTGGATAGCAAACCCTAGCCTACTAAAAACGAACCCCTGCCCCCCCAGAGTCGAGACACTGCTATGAATAACATGTTGGACTCTGGACAGGAAACAGATGGCTTCCGGTGCCAAAGAGCCGAAGGTATCAAAAGCCAGGGGTACGAAAACATGTTGGTTCTCCTCATTTAGTTGTCTAATCTCAATACTTGTATAACAATAAAAACATGAAAAAGAAAGAAACGGAAACACGAAACAACAGCTAGCGGCAACATCATTGCTACCACACCAACCATCAATCGCCATGCTATGCCCCCCGTCCACCAACACTGCCCACCACCGCACCACCAGAGCCCACAACCAACCACCTTGCACGTTTGCTCTGTCTGTCTATCTCTCTCTCCCTTTGTTCCACTTCCTTGATTCACACAATCGGACCTTGTTTTATAACTTTAAACTAAGCTCTAAATTGGGTGTTTTGCTAAACGTTGAGCCCTAAATGGGTGTGTTGTTGAATGTTGAGCTCTAAAATGGGTGTTTTGTTGATTGTTCGACTTACAATTGAATACTTGTTAATTGTTAGAAATGTTGAGCCCAAATACTATATATCTTAAATCATTTTTTACAAATAGTGTTTATATATTTCATTACAAGAACCCACAACTAGCTTCCTTTCTTATCATTTATTATCTTTAACTTTGTATATAAAATGTGTTTAGAAATCCGGATCACTAGCTTATGATTATAAAATACGAAAGGTTGGTTTTAACAATAAAAATAAGTTTTAGTTGATATAAAAATGAAACCAAGGTGTACTCCACAGAGGGAGCACGACACCATGGTCTAATCACGGTTCCATCGTCATCGGACCGTTGTATCGTTGTGATAACTGATACGTCTTGAAAGGCTAATCTAAAATGCCTTAGAAATATTACATGTGACCATATACACACAAAAAAAAGGTTTAACGTAGTTCGTGCAAGTTGTTTGATCAAGCTATGAAAATATGAGTAGAAAGTACACCAATCAATCTGACGTGACATACTATTTGTAAAATATGAGTTTAAATATATTTATTATTATAAGTATAGATCATATCGTACTAGCAAATACTCTATCACCAAAAAGAATAGATTTTGGTGTTGACAGTAAATTGTACAACAATTAAACTGAGTACAACAATTAAACTGAAATTGAATAAACCACAAGTATTCTTTTAAGTTTAACAACAAAGTTCTACCAAAAACCAAATGATATTCCAACTTGTCACCCGTCGTTTAAGAAGTTCATAACTCGCAAATAGTTTTTTTTTTTTTTCATATTATAAAATATGATTTTTGGTTGAACGTGCTGAATTTCATTTAAAGAGTATTTATTAAAAAAATAAATACCAATTAATAACATTCTAGGTTTTAAGGTGAGAGTCTTTTAGACTTTATAGTGTTAATTAATATTTTACAAATAATAAATAGATAACATGATCGAGTACACAATGGAAGATTAATGAATTTGAAAAAAAAATTAAAAACACCATGGCATGCAAATAATCACACAATTAAAGGAGTCACATGACAACGTGGGCTATAGCTCAGTGGTGATGGGAAAATGAGGGAAGACTTTTGATTTTAGGTCATGAGTTTGATTCTTGATTCTATAAGGTTTTATCGGTTCTTTACTGTCGTGCTTTTAGGTGGGTGAAGAGTTGGGTTTTCTCCAAAACTGGCGGCTGATGGGCTAGAGGCTCCGTGCGTGCAGGTTGGGCAACCATGAGGGTTAACTTTGGCCAATGGGTGTCGCGTACGGAGTACCCGACGTTACTTAGTTGGACGTTAAAAAAAATAGGAGTCACATGACTAATTATAAATTTTGTTATGACAACCTAATTAGTGTATTTATATAGTAGTGTATATGTTACTTAGGTTACAGCCTAGTGGTAGAGAGGGAAATCCTCTCTGGGATGAGATTGAGAGTTCAACTCTAAGGGTGTGCAAAAAAAGGTGTAAAGAAAGGGTTGTAAGAAATTAGTCGTTCAAAAAAAATATACAGTACTGTATATGTCAGAAAAAATTTTATGATTAAAAAACGATGAAAATTAATTTACGACCGGCTTATCAACATGAATGAAAGTATATCCTTCTCCAAAAAAACAAAGTATGTGAAAACAGATACATATAGATTGATGAAGTTGTTTAAAACACAACTTGATTAGCATGTGCCCGTATTTCAAATGTTAACTAGTGGAACTCCTTCAATCGTTCTAACATGAATTTAGAGAAAATTGCTTGAATACTCTATGTGGTTTGTTCAAATTTTATCTTTAGTCCCTAATTTTTTAAAATTACATCTATAGTCCTCAACTTTTGGTGTCATTTAACTCGGGTAGTCCTTAGAGTGGATGGAGGTTAAATAATCAAGTTAAGTGGGTGTGAAATTACTAAACTACCCTTGTTATTAAAAAATATAAAATGAATTAATGTGAAACCCACCCACTTCATCTTGCGCAGCCCATCACCTCCACAAATGCTGGTACAATACTGTACTGAGCATTTTCAGTATTGGTATCCAGTTTAGCGTTTTTCAAGATCAATACCGAGCTCATCACTACTAGTAATATATTGTTTTGTGGTGTGTCATTTTAGGCTAACTTGTTATTAGTTTTGTATAGTAATAAAATGCTTTTGTTTGCCGTAAAAAAAGGGGGAAGAAGCTTACCACCATCACCACACTGAAAGTTTCGAACTCACCTGTCTTACCAACGAACCACCACCGACACTAGATCCTTGAGTGTAGGTCGTTGTCTTCGTCACTGACCGCTATGCCGACCACTCGCAAGATCATTGAATAAGATCGTCATCTTGGTTTCACCTGTCGTAACTTCTACATCAGACCGGTGTTCGACTTAATAAGGTAACATTTATGATTTTTTTCCAATATTTTAGTTACAACTTTAGGGGCCTAAAAAGACAATGTTCCAAATTTTAAAAATCGCATAAAATATATACATATACCATATTATCGTATTCTCATAATTAAAATTTATATTATCATAACTAAGAGCCTAATAATTAAAGTTGACTAATTCTCTTATCAATATAATATATAGGTATGTCAAGTTAATCTCTCATTCAAAATTTGATTAATGATTGTTTGTGACTAAAAAGTCAGGTTTAGTGTTATTATATCGGTCTCGAAACACATCGTCGACATATATCACAAATAACTTGCAGTTCTGATCACAAGTATAACATGTAGTTGATTGCACCAAATATATTTGAGTTTTACTAAGTTATAAAAGATTGCATTTGATATTTTTTTCATAATAATGATTTGAACTCAGTTGTTTGGAGCATGAAAATGGCAAGGAATTTGAAACTGAGCAATGATCTTGAATACAGAATACAGAAAACGCATAAACCATAACAATTCACGAAATTTGAAAACTTAATTGTTTTATAACTTTATTTATTACATTTTATAATTTGAAAGGAAATAACCCTTATGGTAGCGTTTGGTATGATGGAATGGGACGGGGAATGAAGTGGACCATTACGAGGTAATGAAAAGTAGTGTGTTTGGTTGGTCAAAGGAATGGAATAACTCATTCCACAAGGCATTCCATTCTCTCAAAACCATTCCATCCACCCCCATGTTTTTTTTTCATTCCATCCCTTATTCACCCTTCATTAACAGCACCACAAGCCACCACCCACCCCCACCACCGCCGTCACCACCCACCACCGTCTCCCACCACCAACACCGTCACCTACCACCTACCACCGTCGCCGCCATCTACTACCTTCACCCACCCACCACCGCCGCCATCCAACACCACCCAATGCCGCCGCCACTGCCCACCATCATCACCCACCCACCATCACCGCCATCCACCTCCACCCACCACCACCACCCACCACCGCCGTCGCTACCACCACGCTACCGGCACACACCACAACCTACCATCACCGCACCAACTACCACCCACCGCCACCACTCACCATAATCGCCCACCCACCATAACGGCCATCCACCTCCACCTTCCACTGGTGCCGCCGTCGCTACCGCCACATATCACCACCCACCATCACCGCCACTAACCACCACCCACCACCGCCACCCACCACTGATTTTATTCCTTCGTCTTTTCCTACCTATCCAACAACAAATAGTAGTATTTTGTTTCATTCCCACATGGCTACCAAACAAGACATGGAATGGTAATGATCCATTCCATTACCTCGTCCATTCCATTCCCTCATCCATTCCATTACCCCACACCATACAGACCCTATATGTTTCTTTAAAAATCAAATGTCTATTTTATTTATAATGTTGTTATGTCATTACCTTGTCGTAAAATACGGGTTCCCCGCTAGTATGCATAAGTGCATTTTGAGTATTCTCATACTCCCTCTCCCTTGATAAGTGGAATATGCATTTGAGATATTCATCTTGATACAATTTAACAATGGGATTTTAGACAAACTGTTCTGATATCTCCATTTAAACTATATAGTTAAATGCTATTTTAATTATCAAATGAGAAGTATATGTGTCAATTTAAACCTGCTGTGTTGTAGAGAAGTGAAAGTAGAAATTTATACATATAACAAATCTTAAAACATCTTATGAATATTGTTTTTTTTTTTCTTTTATTCATTTTGATTTGTAGTGATTTGTTTGCGTTTTACGTAAGTTTACAGTATAAGTTGTGTTTGCCTTTGCCTACATTTTACGTCACGTGGCATATAAATACACGCTTTTGTTTCATGATTTTCCCCGGTTTGTCGTCGTTTGCTTACTACTTAGCACAGTTTTACGAGCCTCACGTTGCGGTGGTATAAATTTGTGTTTTTTAACGATTTTCTCCGTTTTGGTTGTCATTTGTTTTATACTTAGCCCGGTTTTAAGATCCCCCACATCCACAACATGAGGTCAACATTGATATCTTAACATGTCTTCATTTTATGGTTTTCAGTTGATATAAAGCACGGGCCAAGTGTCGCTATCATAATGATTCCGTAATGAATCGAATCGATAATGACTAAAAGTCTGCCGCGAAACGCGAAGAAATCTCACTAGTTATAAAATAAATTGAGTTTTAGCGCTCAATTATGTTGAGAAAACAAGGGAGGGCAACTATTCACCACATACAAGTAACTACTTTGTTATTCTCTTATACATGATTATCAATGGAAAAGAATAATTCTTTTTCAACCAACTACAATTGTGCGAGAGCAAATATAATTGTCAATGGAAAAGAATAATTGTTTTTCATTAATTATAATGGTTTTTAAAAGCTAATTACGACAATGCATTTAACATTAAAACGACATGTCTAAATTATTCATGTATGACACGTCAACGAAGTAGGCGACACAATACACACAATTCATTACAACAGTGTATCTAAAATCACTTGTAATTTAACAGGCAAATCTACCATCATCTTAAAATACACGTGTCACATTTATGTCAATATAACCTCAAATAGATACAGAGGGGGTGTTTTTGTAAACACGTAAAGAGAGAATTTCAGTGCTCGTGTTCTAATGTACTCCGTATATTACTTTTAGTTGCATGCAAAATCTTTCAAAAGTGCATCGATCTTAAGTCCACTTGTGGGTGCTTGTGTTTTAAAGTGAAAAAAAAAATCATGTCATCATCAAAATCTTACTCTTTTTTAGTTAAATACCTCTTCTACATTTATACACACCTATATTATACTTGAACTTCAAGTAGTCATAACTTTTTATGATGTTACACGTCTTATACTTTGGTCTTTGTATAGCAACTTTCGATTTTATGATTCTAACAAAATCATACATCAGTGCTACTCATAAACATAAATTTTGTTTCTTCTTTTTATATATGGAGTGAGGGGCAAAAGGGTAATTTTGGAATGAAAGAATAATCTCCCGTAGAAGAAAGAAACAAAGAAAAGGTGGGACCAAGGAGAGAAGAAGGGGGCTGAGGTGGGTTCCTATGATCTGGCAAAAGCGACCGAGCCAGGCTAGCCATTTGATTAATTGGCATGTTTGGGTCCCATGCCAACACTGGATCCCATTACGTTACCAACCAAACCCACATCATCAACTCATTTATAATCAACTTCACACTTAATCAGCAACCTACTAATTATCTACATTTATTTATGTTTCTTATCATTTATTTATGTTCAACCTATTTATAGTTAGTTAACTTCACCCTTAGCAACCTACTATTTTTTTTTTAAAAGATAGCAACCTACTAGTTAAATTTTATTATTTGCATCTATTTTTCTTCTTATTATTTGTTTATTTATGTATATATGGTAAACCCCAAATCCAGAAGCAGTAAATTGTTAAAAAGAATACAATGGACGGACATTAAACTATTGTTTTCTTTTTTTTTTATATTGGAAAATTTGGTATGGTTATCTTAGAATGTTTTTCATAATCAACTAACATTATGTGGCTATTATTATTATTTTTTTTAAAAGTAATGTGTATTTTAAAAGGTAAAATTGATATTTGGTTGTTGTATAGTACATTTAAAACTATGTGCTTTTTCATCTGATAAACAAACATATTTAGACAGCTAGAACAGTAAATAGTTGGTCACAATCAATGAGGATCTTCTCCAATTCTATGTGTCGGCGGTTACAAACGAACGAATCGATCTCCATTTTTAACAAATTAATATGCACATTCACCCCTGTTAATATTATTAATACACACATATATACATACACACAACTAGTTACACATACAACTGGTAATATGGTGAGAAACATATATCATTTAAGTGTATACATGAGACGATTATATAACTACTAAGTGTTTTTTTTTTTTTTTAATCTTGTCAACTATATATGGTTAGCATTACGTATACGTATTTATCTAATTATATTTTTAAAATTGGTTATGCAAAAAGGGATACTAAGGTATAATTGTATGTATATAGATAAGTATTTGCACAGAAGATGCTCAAACAATATTTGAAATGATTATTATTGTACTACATGTTGTCAACATCAACTTAATCATATACCATGTTCCCCTTCAATTATAATGTTCATATTTTATTCATAGCAATAAAATAAGTAAATCTAGTTTTCAAAATAGTTTTTTGTTTGAGTCAAGTTATTTGTTTTCCTTTATTAAAAAATATTCTAAATATTTAGCTAATAATAAGACATGTATGTATTAATGTACTCATCAAGTCTCTACTTATAATATATGTAGTCACTAAATTACCCATGACCTAGTCTAGTGGTATGGTGTCCCCCCTTACAAATGTGAGGTTATGAGTTTAAATCCTTCCAAATGCAAGGTTAGGTGGAAATAAGGTGGTATAAATATTTGCCGTTCAAAAAAAAAAAAAAACCTTAATTATACGCCTCAATATTTTTCTTACTGATATGATCAATTATATTTGGCATAAAATAAAATCTAAATGTGATTCCAATACTCTAAAATTTTCTTAAATTACTAATATTATAATAAATATTATTATTATTATTATATTTTACTAGAATTATAGTCATACATGCAATTAGAAAATTTAACATTTCTCACAAAAAAAAGTTAATATTGCTTCATATATAATTTTGATTAAATTAATTTACCACTGACATTATTTAATTTTTAGAAAATACATAAAAGGATGACAAACTTTAAATTATCTTTATTTGTGATTGGTAAAAAAAATGTGATATAAATTTGCTCTTCTTTTCTCCAACTTAGAATAAATAAATTTAGAAAACACTATAAATCTAAAATGTTATTGGCAAACAACTTCCAGTTGTAACTACTATGTGTGTCACCAAGAGGACTTTGTTGGTTTGGCGTGAATGAAGTTGTATTAAAAAAAAAACTACCATGTGTGTGTCACCAAAAGTGACAGTCTCTTAGAATAAATCCCGCAGCTAAAAAAGAGCAAAAAAAAAAAAAAAAAAAAAAACCCAAAGCATAATACTCAAAATAAGCTGAAAAGGTGATCACCTCAAATAACATTTTTTGTACATTTGTTACCATTTTATGCATTTTTCATTATTTTAAAGTAGTTTGTATTTAATAATTCATCGTATATGTAATTATTTTATTTTACTCATTACTGAAAATAGTTAACTTGTTTCACTAGATTATACATGCAATAACTTATTTTATTTAATTTATTACTGAAAATAGTTAACTAGCTTCACTAGATTATACATGCAATAAAAAGTAATTAGTATAAGTATATTATATTTTTAGAACGACAAATTTCTTTAATTATATTATTTACGGGACTTGAATATAAAACCACCAAATTTAAGTGTTTCCGAGAAGAAATAAATCATGTTTTCCCATTTCCTTCCAAATCGGAAGAATGTGCTTTCGCCTAAAAATCCTTCCATTTCCTTTCAGTGCTTTTCATTTCTTTCAAGAAAATAACTCTGGAACACAAACAAAATTCTCTTTCCTTCCGTTTCGTTTCATTTCTTTTCTTTCGTTAAGTTAACTCAGAAGAGCATAAAAGGTTTTGCTTTTGCCAGTTAGCCACAATACGAATGATGTTATTAATGAGAGTAGCTAAAATGAAAATGGTATTTGTTGAAAGAAATAAAAGATTAGTTTAGTTTAACTAATTAATATTAATAATAATAATAATTAAAAAAAGACAGAAATAGAAGAGGAAGAAGAAGTAGGAGCTGTCTTTTATTGTATTAGTGCTGTCGTTTTCTATTACCATACGTTTCTATTTCTTTGTTTTGGGTTTAGTCACTTAATGGGCATCAATCTCATCGTCACCACCATCCTCTCAACATTCTCTATTATTTGCTCTTCTCCTTCTTCCTTTTCTTCAATCATCTCACCATGAAGAGGCTAGTAAGTACGTTGTTTCTTTATTTTTTTTTATTTTTTCATTATTTTTTTCTTTCAAAAACCACACAAAATCATCCATTTTCAATGCATTTGATCTGGGTTCTCTTTCTTGATCCCAAAGCTTCCTGCTTTTGATCTCAATTCCTATTATATTTTTTCTTAACCCCTTTTCTTGATTTTATTTACCCATTTGTGTTTCAATTTATTTTTATTTTTTTTAAACAATTTTAAGCTTTTTTTTATGTGGGTTAATTTAATAAGTGATGGGGATAATGGATCTGATCTTTGATTTTGGTTTTGTGTTTCCACATTTTGATTTGATTTACTCACATTGATCTTTAAACTACTAAAGCTCAGATTAATATGTGGTTTTTGTTAAATGGGTCAGATAAATTTGTTTTCTTTAGATTTGCTTGATTGTTGTTGTGTTAGATGATGGTTGGATTAATGGATTCTTGGTTTAATTTAAAGGGGAAAAAGGGATTTGTTTTGATCACACATTGTGTTCTGATCTGTTTGGTTTGGTTGATTTTGTTCATTACATATGTTTGTTTTTGTTTGTGGTCTGTTTTCAGTGTAATTAAACTATTTTATATACCGCGTTATTAGCATAAGAACATGATCAAATGTATGTTCATTTTTTTATATCCACAAGTATGTTGATTGTTTAGCTTCAATATAAAATTATAAATTGATTAAAATTTGTTCTTTATCATATGATTTGATTGATTTCAACTTGTATGGATAATATTGGATATGACATGGTTTGCAAGATGATGTTGATTCATGATCAGTTCTCCGATAGCAAGAAAATCCATCGTTGATTTTTTTTTTTAATATTTTTCTAAGGGTCATATGGAATTTTTTTGTTTTAAATGTATGCTTTTTTATACTAAATTTATAAACTTTAGCTACCTTGGGTACCTCTTCTTTATGGTGGAATAAGAATTCTTGAACATAAGAGGTGAAACCTGCCGAAATCGTCTTCCACTTTCGTTATCTTTTTAGTTTCAGGCTGTTTTTTATAAGACACGTAGGATACGCTTTGCTGAAAGTGGTACAACAATTGGTATTAAAAAGAGAGCAAATGCATCTTTCTTGAAGTAGAAAAAAACACTGTTGCATAGTTGAATGACTTGAATCCTAAATATGATTCTTTCTTTACCTTTTTCTTTTTGTTCCTTTTTCAGGTGTTATTGCTTTTGCTTGTAACGGCAGCAAGCAACGCTATTGAACTCTATAACGATGAGCAAGGCGAATGCAATTCTGAAAAGCATTTAACTCCTCGCCCGCATAGCGTTTCAATATTAGAATTTGGTGCTGTTGGTGATGGGAAAACTTTAAATACGGTTGCTTTTCAAAATGCGATATTTTATCTTAAATCTTTTACCGATAAAGGTGGTGCTCAATTGTATGTACCCTCGGGAAAATGGCTCACAGGAAGTTTTAACCTCACTAGCCATCTCACGCTCTTCCTTGAAAAAGAAGCCGTTATTCTTGGATCCCAGGTTTGGTTTTTTACTTGATTTTCTTTGTCCTTAGATCAAAAATGGGCTGCGTGGGTCGTATGGGTTTGGTAACGGATGGTTAGAAAAGTTTATTGTTACAATTAGTCAATGATTATCTGATTTCTTTGGCGACTTTCAGTCCGTTTGATTGCTTGGACCATTTAAGTTTACGTCGCTTTATATTGCAGAAATATGCGACTCTGAGATATTTTTTTTAAATTTAATTTAATGTTGCAGGACATCGATCATTGGAAGGTTGTTGATCCTTTACCTTCTTACGGTCGAGGTATTGATCTTCCGGGTCAAAGATACCGCAGTTTGATCACCGGAGAAAAATCTCAACGATGTGGTTATTACAGGCACATAAATTCTCTTATCACTTTTCCCAAACATTTTTTATAACTTTATAAAAGATTTAAGTTTGTTGCATTTTTTAACTGTTTGCTCGGAAACTTTTGTAGGTGACAACGGAACCATTGACGGGCAGGGTTCTATATGGTGGGATAGTTTCATTTCCAACACATTGAATCACAGCCGTCCTCATATTGTTGAGTTTATCAACTCTAAGGACATTGTCATCTCCAATATAACGTTCTTAAATCCGCCTGCGTGGACCATTCATCCTGCATATTGCAGGTATTGATAAATGATATATATTCTTTTATTAATTACATATAAGTTTATCAGAATAGTGAAGTAGACACGACTTGATGAGTTTGTTTTTGTGCTAATGTTACAGTAACGTTCGTGTTCAAAACATAACCGCATTGTCCCCTGCTGAATCACCTTACACAAGTGGCATAGTTCCAGGTATTCGCCTTAAATCCTTCATCATATATTTACAGGTGGTAATACAAGCTCGGGCTTGCGTGTTGGCTTTAAAGTCAAATAATATAAATCTACCTTTTTAAGTAGACGGGTCGAAATATTACTTTATACGCTTTTTTCCTGACAAAAATGTTTTTTCTTTTTTAATGTAAATTTTCAGATTCTTCGGATGGTGTTTGCATCGAAAATAGCAACATTAGCTCGGGCTACGATGCAGTATCTTTAAAAAGTGGTTGGGACGAGTATGGAATCACATACGGTAAGCCAACTACAAACGTGCACATCAGAGGGGTTCGTCTTCAATCTTTTACAGGCTCGGGTTTGTCTATTGGGAGTGAAATGTCCGGTGGCATCTCTCAGATACTGGTTGAAAACCTAAAACTGTATGATTCCATGACCGGAATCTCGTTCCTGACTACAAAAGGCAGAGGTGGTTATATTAAAGACATTTTCATATCAGATATCGACTTGAAAAACATCGTTCTTGCAATCCAATTAACCGGTGATTCTGGCTCCCACCCAGATGACAAATACGACCCTGAAGCATTACCTATCGTTAAAGATATCGGTTTTAAGAATATGGTTGGGACAAATATCTCAAAAGCAGGGGAATTTCGCGGTATTCTTGAATCTCCATTTACCTCTATCTGTCTTTCCAATGTCTCATTTGCTTTAAACCCTGCAACTTCAAGTTCGAGTTCACCCTGGACGTGTTCTAACGTCTCGGGGTTTTCAGAAAACGTGTCTCCGGTCCCTTGTCTTGAACTACAAACAGCTCCATTAAATTCTTCGGTTTGCTTTTCTTTATCATACCCTAAATCATCACATAATCTTGTTGCTGTCCAATGATTATTTATAAACATTTAAAATTTCAATTAAAAACATATCATTTGTTGGTAGAACGCGCGTGTGTTCTGTTGATTTTCAAGTCGAATGAGAAATCTTTATGATGATATACTGCTGCTCGGATTCAATTTTCGTAGTGGTAGGATGGATCAATGGATTGTTTCGGCTCGTGGAGGTCTGGTTTGTGTACAGCCTTGTTCATTTGATTTTCATGTGTAAGAAAAGTTTTGTAGCGGCTTTCTTTTCTTATACATTTTTCGTTCATCATTCATCATGTTATATCTTTCTTTTTAAACTGCGTTGCGAATGTAAATTTCATTATTGGCTTTTGAGTTCAAGATTGTTTAATGTTAGCAGAGAAGTTGCATAAAGCTTTTTAAGTTATTATATAAACTGTTTCTGTCTTTTGTTTACAAGTACAATTTTATTCTAAAGTTCACACCCAGATTTGGAAACAAATAAGATTTGCAGAAAATATCCAATGTTAGTCACAGATGTCACCAGTAGTATATGAGGATGGACCACAGTTTCTTTCCAGCTTTATAAAGACAGTAGTATATGAACTGTGCCAATGTGTTTTGTTTAAAAATTACACAAGTGTACATGTGTAATATGATTTGAGAAAATGAGGTGCTCTTAACATTGGTGGCCTCGTACCGACAAACATTGTCTACGTTGACACCAAGAGCTTATGACGTATCATGTCGCTCATTCTTACATTACGTTCTTCTGATCATGTTTAACTTTGGAGTTTTCTTATCTACAACCGATTCGGTGCTGATATATGAGGCCGTCATTGTTTGTGAACCCCCCCCCCCCCCCCCCCCTGGTGGACACCAAGATTTTTACAATCTAATGTTTGTAAACAAGTAATATGGACAAAGAACAATCCACACCCTTCAAACTTTTGTGCCTCCAAAGCCCCGCTAGGCGCCATTGCACTCGCGAAAGCAGAGGCGAAGGTAGGTAAAGGGGTCAGGGTCAATTAACCTTGGTGAAGGTTTTTTGTTTTTTGAAGATATGTTACCTAATATCTGAATAGACGTTTTTATGGGTGACATACGAAGAATGGCCCTGTCTAACATCTGAATAGACGTTTTTATGGGTACGAAGAGTAATCCTGAATCATTAAGCATATTTGAATATTTGAAGAATGACACCCAATAAAAATCTTGCTTCCACCACAAATCAAAAGGTGACTGTAGAATCATGTGGATTTCCAGCTTAACTTTCATGTGTGATAATGTTGTTACTTGACGGGTCATGGTTTATTTTTTAATATGAATAAAACCAAGGGACACATTATTTCTGAAGATGGGGTAGGGGGTCACATGCAACCATTTATGGCAAAAGTTATAATTGCATTGATTGGACATTTGTTTATAAGTTCGGACCACTATGTTCGTCGTCTATTTGTATCAACAAATATTCTTCTTACTTATATATCTGGATGTGACTCTTTTTCAATACTAACTTTGACCCTTAAAACGTACGGTAACCATTATACATGCCATAGATATGCTTAGAGGGTGTTTGGGATTGAGTTTGGAGATGATGCAAAAGTGCTTATTGGTTTTTGAAAAGGAGTTTTTAAAAAAATGTTTGGATTAGCTTTTGAGGTGAGAAACGTCAAAAAGTCAATAAATTGTTATTTTTTTAAGTGTTTCGATTAACTTATTGCAAATATTGGTTGTATAAGTGGTAAATTTGTAATTTTTTTTTTCAAAAGTCAAAAGCCAAAAGCTAAAAGCCAGGATTTCTAACTTTTCAAAAACAGCTTTTTCACCCTTAAAAACCAAAAGTCAAAACAGAAAGTGCTTTTAGGTTACACAAACAGCTTATTGACTTATTGGCTTTTTCAAAAAGCCAATAAGTCAAAAAGCAGTTTTGAAACTTAATCCCAAACACCCTCTTAATCTTTCTACCAATCAAAATCCTGTATAAAAACTATATAAACCACCATTTTTTTTATTTTATGAAATCTATCTTTTATATTAACATGTTCAAAACAAGTTACTTTAATTTATGATAAATAAAAAAAAAGAAAAAAAAAACAAAAGGAAGTGATTTTACAAGAACATGCTTTCTAATTTTTTTTAAAAGCATTTTCATCATTAGGTGTGTTATATGCCGATGCATACTTAGGAGGTAACACATTCATTACCTTAAAAACAATGATAAAAACAAAATGTAGGTTCAAAAATATTTAAAGGCTAGTAATTTAAAACATCATTATAATGTAAAAATATAAAATCAAAAATGTAAATTCAACAATAACATTAAAGGGAGAGTAAAACTTACTCTCTTGAGAAAATATGATCTCAGTTAATAAGTAAAAAAGGGAATTATCTTGATTGAGATGTGAGCTGAACCCAACAGAACTCTTCTTCATATGCCAGACTTCCATCACAAGAAGCTTCACATGTATACACGGCGACGGTTGCCCAGTCAAGTGAGTTGGATTCATTCTTGACGTCAAAGTAGTAAAGCAACTGTGGCAAAACCTGCACAACTCATGGATATTAATATGAAATTTTCAATACAATATACAATGAACCAACATGTGAGTAAATGATAGGAGTTGTTGGCCAACTAGTCGAAATAGGGCATATATTTTAGTACAGTTCAACGCAGCCAAAACGTAAAATGGTAGGCGTTGACCCGTAAGCACTTTTTTTTGTCTATTTTCTTAACCTTCTACAAGGTTAATTACCACCAAAATGTAACAAACTTTCATGTTTTGTCGTTGTATGTAGTTAACTATTTCTTTTCCCATTTGATGCAATTGATCAAAAAAGGTGACATTGCAACGGTGTTCCAGGTTATGGCAGGTCAGTTTCATCAAATAGTGGCGGCATAAAAGTATGTTACATCAAATAGTAAAAAGAACAACTTATTACATAAGATGACAAAAAAATTGAAAAGTTACAATTGGTACAATAAAAATCAACCTCTTTTTATTAAATAATGATGTGCTAATCAATATTAGAAAAACAATTATATTAAAACAACAATGAACATATTTTTATAATAAAGTCCAAAAAAATGTATGCATTAAAATACATTTGGGTTGTTTTTTGACCCGTTTGCTTTTTTTCTGGTTTTTTTTATTTGGTCTAGGTAGAACTCGACCCAAACTGACCCATTCATAAGCAAATGGGTCAACTTTCACATCTAAAAAAAGCCATATCTGAAGAAAACTAAATTACAACACCTGAAATTCAAAAGCCCGATTGCTGCCACATGAACTGCATTTAGGTACATCAGCTTTAGATGGCCGGCCACTTAACATGGGCCACAATGGTTTAGAAGTCTCATGTCTAGAATACCTGAAACAATAACAAAACAAATATTAACCCATGTGGAAGATTTCAAGTTTTCTTTTGTCTAACCATTATTCTATATTCTATATCCATTTTAACTAAAATTTCGCTTTTCATTTGAGATTCTAACCCTTGCACTTCTCTACAGTTGACAATTTGACATGAATGTCTGTGTTTTCTTAACTCCAAAACGGTGGCATTTTCATAACATAGTCTGTTATAAAAGGGGGTTGCGGCGTAGCTTGTTACCCGCTTACGTGCCATTTCTACTGTAAATTCCCTTTGGTTTTTTAGTTAAGCAAATTACTGTTACAAAAAAATCACAATGAGCAATTTTGACTCATTTACTTTTCAGTGTGTCAATCCGGATCATGGTTCATTCCTAATAAAACAAGGGGTCAATAATTTGAAAGTCATCCAAAGTATATATTTGATGCATAAAACCTACAAAATCATATTATTCATATGTTAGAACAGTAAAGCAAAAAATGGTTTCACAATCACCTTAATACTTGTTCTGGGGCCCGTGCTATTCTTTGGGTAAAATAAGCCCAACTCTTTGCATCACCTTCATCCTTTAATGAAAAAGATGACAATTTTGTAAGGAGTAAATCATATGCATATAAAAGAGTACCCAATGAAACAGTTTATACCTCATTATCATTACGTAATGCCTTTCCATATGCTTTGACGTTTGACGTTTCAGAGTCGAATTCAGATTCATCCTCATTGATGATCTCATATTCTGGCCAGGTAGCATTGCTTGCAGCTGTTCAGAATAAATAAAATGAATAAATTCTAACAATGAAGTATTCGGTATTCCTTCTAATAATGAAAAGATGGCGAGTAGTTAGGTTGAGTAACAGGTCAAAATAGGTTAGGATGACTAGCAAAAACCTTGTTGACAATTTTATTTATTTTCATAATTAACCAACACACTAAAGATAGTTAAAAAAATAATATACATAATACATTACAACAATAATAATAATCAAAATCTTTGAATAGAACTAAGGATTTTGTGTACATTAAACAAGACATTGAAGTTTGAACAACTTTCCATACATTTTAAGAAAATGCTTAAAATGTTCGCAATAAAGACAAAGAAAGGAATATTGTCAGCCCAAATCAAGAGCAGCAATTTGTATGTGATCATATTAATGGGAAATTGGGAAAATACATATGTTTCACATAAAAAGTTTGCAACTTGTAAAGGACATCTCACTATCCCAAAAAGAAACGTATAGCAACATTCAGAAAATAAAGAGACTAAGGGGGTGTTATTTATGGAAACCACTGTAAGCACTTAACCACATAAACCTGACCACCCACTTAATAATTCAAAATCACAAATAAGCAAAATGTGCCCCTATAATGAAAGAATACTAGCCTTTTGGTATATCCTCTGAAGAGTTGGTGGGCGTAGAATTCGATGGCTGAAGCATAACGTCTATTGTTCTACATTGCGTTTTATGAGTTGAGCTCCAGTGAAGGGACTGCATGATAAAAAAACAGGGATGAATAACCGAAGTTAACAAACAGAAGAAATAAAAGCAAAAAGGTAACATTAAAGAAACTAGCATTGCAGTAACAACCTGGTGCGTCTTGGAACAGTAACGTGCTCTTTTGCAGTTACTACAGATTTTATCTCCTTTCCAGGTACCACACCAACTACAAAGTGGAGCTACAAAAACCATGAAACTAAATCTTTAAGTAATCATCTAGGTAATCATATTGAACTATAGAAGATTAGTAAAAAGGTATGAAATGAAATTAAAGCAAAATTTATCTACCTGCTGCCTCTAAAGGCTTGTCACTGCATCGTTTTTGGGTGCTTCACTGGAGTAAAACTGATTGTGACGAGGAAGTTGACAACGAAAGACCTTAACACTTGATTTTTTTTTTAAAAAGTATCAGACAGTTAAACAATCTGACATATTAAAACTTAAATATATGAATTTAACAATACCTCCTGGATCCCTTTTCGGGGTGATGTTTCCATTGTTCATGTTGGTCTTGGAGAAGACATGACATTGATGTGCACATGAATACAAATAAGGTCTATGGAATGTTGATTCCTTTTCAAAGAGAGGAGCATATGCCTACAAACAAATTACCAGAAAGATTACTATGATTAAAGTCTCCAGGTACTTAGGAGCATTTGGGATTGCTTCTTTCAGCCATTGGCATGATGCATACTATGTTTTTCAAAAGCAGATAAACACTTTTATGGTTTAGATGGACACAAGCTTACATGCTTATATTATTATTAGATTGACATAATTATTCTTGGTGGATTCAAAGTAACAAGTTCACCATTAGTTAAATAATTTACTTTCAATAAACAATATTTCTGTTTCTGCGTATCAGCATAAGCTGTTTAATTAAGTAAAATCCCAAACAGGCAAACACAAACAAGTATTAGCTCACTAATCACCCTAAATTATACCGGTGCCAGTATCCTAATTGTTTCATAAACCGGAATTCATCAATTAGGAAATGAACTCTATTTCACAGTTCTCTATTTTGATTGCTAAAGGTTGAATTAAACCTTAAACAATTCATTCATTACATACTAACCTTTTAACCTTAAAATGCATTACAAGTAGAAAAATATTAAAAATACCTGAAGCAAGAACCGAAGAGGCTCACCACAAACGTCACACAGACATGATTTACCAGACGGTAGGTTCACCGGATTCAGCCAAGCCTAAATCACCAAAAAAACAAAAATCATTAAAACATATTAACAAACTAGTAATATAATAATAATAATAATAACAACAACAACAACAACAACAATAATATCAGAATGTGAACGTACAGGAGTTCCTCCAGCTTTACTTGGAAACAGATGACGAAGCAGTGACCATTCATGTTTCGGCTTTTCTACAAAACCTAAGGTGACGGGAGCTTGTTCTTCGTCTTCTTCCTCTTCATCGTCGTCATCATCGTCGTCGTCGTATTCTTCATATTCTTCGTCATTGAGTGATGCGATTTGCATATTGGTGATTAGTTCTTTGGACATGTTTGAATTGATATGTTGTGGAGAATTGAAAGCAATCTAGGGTTTTGAATTTAATATACAGCGGTGGGTTTATTGTAGACTGGATACAGGTTTTGGGGAAGAAGAGGGTTTAGGGTTTTGCAGCTGATTATATAAAGATTAAAAGAGGGCATTAAAGAAATCGTCTTTTTACGTTTACAACTTTTTCAATGATCGTAAGGTGTTTGGTACGAAGGAATGGAAGGGGGAATGGAATGGATCATTACGAGGTAATGAAAAATATTGTGTTTGGTTGAGTAAAGGAATGAAATCACCCATTCCACAAGGCATTCCATTCCCTCAAAACTATTCCATCCACCCCCCATGTTTTTTTTTCATTCCATCCCTCATTCACCATTTACTAACAACACCATAACCCACCAACCACCACCATCGTCACCACCCACCACCGCCGTCACCACCCACCATCGTCGCCCACCACCTACCACCGTCGCCCGCCATTGTTGCCGCCACCACCCACCACCGTCGTCACCACCCACCACCACCGTTGCCGCCACCCACTACCTTCACCCACCCACCACCATCGCCACCCACCACCGTCACCCACCCACCACCGTCACCCACCCACCGCCGCCATCCAATACCACCCAACGCCGACCACCACCGTCGCCCACCACCCACCACCCACCATCGTCGCCAACCCTCGCCGTCACCACCCATTACTGTCGTCGCCGTCACTAACCACCACCATCCACTACCTTCACCTATCCACCACCGCCGCCATCCACCTCCACCCATCGCCATCTTCGCCACTACCCACCACCGCCGTCGCCACCCACCACGCTACCGCCACACACCACCACATACCATCACTGCCACCAACCACCACCACCCACCACCGCCACGACTCACCATCGTCGCCCACCCACCATCACGGCCATCCACCTCCACCGCCACCATCACTGCCGCCGCCACCTACCACCACCGCTACCGCCACATCACCACACCCACCATCACGCCACTGACCACCACTCACCACCGATTTTATTTCTTCGTCTTTTCCTGCTTATCCAACAAAATAAAGTAATGTTTTGTTCCATTCCCACATGGCAACCAAACAAGACATGGAATGGTAATGATCCATTCCATTACCTTGTCCATTCCATTACCTCTTCCATTCCATTCCTTCATCCATTCCATTACGCAATAAGCAAGAGTTTACGGTTATTGGGCTATCTTTTGATCCTTATGTAGCGTTTATGGTTATTCAGGGATATTTATTTGGGTCACACTAGAGGTGTACAAAATACCCGAACCTGAAAAAATACCCGAACCCGGGTATTTTAAAACCCGGTTATTTAATACCCGAACCCGATCCTACCCGTAGGGTATTTTAAAACCCGGGTATTTATTATCAAAAGAAGGCGTTAAATAAAGACGATGAATTACTCCATTATCAACGAAGACTTAACTATTTATGTTTTTTTTATCACTTGTACTTAGGGGTGCTTAACGGGTCGGGTTCGCAGGTTGGTGGGTCCAACCCAACCCGAAATTTTTACATGAACCCGAATTCGAAAATTGTGACATACACATGAACCCGAACCCGACCTGAATATTCTTGGGTTGACCCGAACCCGACCCGTTCAACCTGATTTTTTTTATTTTTTCGCAAACTAATGTATTAAAATTAAAATTTTACTACAAAAAACACAAATATATATAAAACATTTATGTTTTATTTATAAAATCTCATACCAATTTCTATTTTAAGTTATAAGTGTAGCATAAAATACCTAACCAATTTAATTTATAACATAAAACATATTGTAAAAAAACAATATATAGTATAAATAGGTTAAACGGGTCAACCCGCCAACCCGCCCGGGTTGACCCGAACCGACCCGTTTAGCTAAACGGGTTCGCGGGTTCGACCCGAACCCATTTAGACTAAACCTAAACCCGCTAATTTCGTGTTAGGTTCGGGTCGTGTCGGAAATTCACACGCTTACTTGAAAATAGGTATCTAGTACCCGAAAATGGGTATACCCGAAACCGGGTATTGAAAACCCGAACCCGACCTGAACCTAGTATATAGGGTATGCCTTTTCACGAAAATACCCTACCCGAACCCGACCCGGTTATTTCGTAATACCCGGTCATACCCGAACCCGTGTACGTAACCGAACCCGGGTATTCAAAAAACCTGGTTTTGTGCATCTCTAGGTCACACTGGTTTCATCCCACCTAGACTTGTTAGGAGAGTGGCAACAACTGTCGATCAGTGATGCTTCTGTTGAATAGACATCGGCTAGGCACGTTAAAGGACTTACGGAACTAGCCAGTAAACCCATGCATTCAAGTACAACCCATAGCATTACGACTATCGAACATTTGGTCAGTGACATTACTAGGTTAGACCCCGTGTATTTCACGGGTTGAATAAAATAAACATTGAATATTTAGTAATGAATATTAAAAATCTATAAACGATTTTTGAGATACGATATTATAGATTTTTAGTTAACTTTTTTAAATAAAAAAATAGAATTTAAAAGTGGAGACGGCTCAGCTTGTTGCCCGCTGCCTGCTATCTTGATGTAATTTCTTTGAAAGAGAATGAAATAAGAAAACAAAAAAAAAGAATATCTGGCTCAATGTATCACCTTCTTAGACTTTTATATCAACGCATAAATTAAACTATATGCATACCTTGGTTTTAAGAGGTGCACCTGAGATGCAAGGCGAGCTAGAAAACGCCTTAGGACTTGAGGCGTCTACGGTCAATATGTAAAATAACCAAAGGTTGAGATGTATAACATATGAGAAATGCAACTTCTTGGTTTTAGGAGACATGCCTCGGCTTCTGTGATCTAAACACTTTGAAGGGACTCACGCTTTTTAAACAATGTCGTACATTATAGTTTTAACGTAAAGCCATACAAGACATCAAGATTGCAAAAAACCCACTTTCTCAGATTCTGTATCAACACTTCCCTAAAAACTTATCCAATAAATCATCTGCATGAATTCCAAATCCAAAAAGATAGCAGCATATAAGTGCCCATCTATATGCTTTAACATACATGTTGTAGTACTCATCTAACCAATGTATATAACTGCCTCATAACAACTATGTGTTTCTATAAATAAAAAAATGCATCTGATGGCTAACACTAAAGAACTAATGGAACTCCTAAATTTCCATCGTCAAATATATCATCTCTGCACTGGATTCGAACAACACTAAAAAAAGGATACAAAATTATATGAAAAGAAAACGTAATGTAATCCAATAAAGATGATATAACAATTTTAACCATCCACTTGAATTTTAACCATAATTCCACAGAATCGTCTTCTACTTGCGCATAGAAATCATGAAAGCTTCTAACAACATATTATACTTACCTACACTACAAGAGGACCGAGATCCGCAAGCAACAAACTTGAATAATCTACAAGACGAATATACCGGAAGCGACAATTAACATTATACCTAAGTAGAATCACAACACCAAATTTCTGAAATTGAAGCGGGGACATGCGAATCCGAGAGAAACATCGGCGGGGATATTTGAATCTGTAAATAACAGTGTTCATCCAATATAGCGAGCGAGAAAAATTAAACAAACTAAATCGGTTTCCTACATGTGTGAATCGGTAACTCAACATTATATCATTTCAGCAAATCGATCAAAATTTAGACCTACTCTATGTGACAACAAATTAAAATGTGTAAACTCGCCCATGTAAACTACTTTTAGACAGATATTAATCACTTAAAGCTAACTAAACCAATCATAAAGATCAGGAAAGAGGAAAAATAGGAAAGAAGTTTACATGGGAAGAATAGGAAAATGAGCGGGAAAAGCAACTCAACAGGCCCTGAAAATGTGCCATGTGTCCCACATAGCTTTTATTTATATATTAAAGTAGAAGTAGATTAGGGTCTCTAATTTTCTTGATCATATACTATAACATTGCATCATTTTTCAATTATTTGAATGTGGTTATGAAAGTGTCGGAGTGCCATTTATGTTTGTGATGTTTTTTTCACAAATTGGATATGAATAGACAATTTAAATTCTAAACAATTCTAATATACATGCTATATCTACATATGTTACATTAAACATACAAGTGAATTGTGTGCAAACAAAGAGCGTGCCATGCATTATTTTGGTGGTAAAAAGAACCTTCGTAGCAAACAAATACACACAAACTGGTATTGTTGCGGAATTTACAAGTTACAACAACTATTTCACAGTTCATGAAACCCCCCAAAAAGGGAATTATAATAAAAATATATGTAATCCCTCTCATCACTCTCACTCACTATCTACGTGAAAAAAAAAAAAAGTAATGTTACACTTCACTGCTTCCTGTACCCATTTTTCTTCTTCATTTCGCCACCGGTTACCTGTCTTCCCCCGCGCACTGGAGGCTGAGGGTGGCTACCAACATTGGTTGCTTTCCGTGAAGGTGAAGGCAAAAATCTTGGAATCATTGACCTGATTTAGTTGGTCAAACCATTGACCACATTGTGTTATTTAGAAACTGTATCATTATAACATATATTTGTATTGACATTGTTCTTGCGTGTTTTAATCAATTTACTTATGAACAAGTCATGTTCTGTCTTTGCAGAGACAAAGGAGTTTAGCCTAAAGTTATTTTAAATGTTTAGTACGTAAAAGTATTTTAAATCATGTTATTACAAGTTCGATCATTATTATCATAGCATCGTTTGTATAATCATATTTGACACATTAATTTACCATCTATAGTTATTTATTTGTGAACAAAAGTGTTCAATTTTGAACAATTTTAGTCTGAACACACCCAACCAAAATAATACTACTAGTTTTCATGCATATCCAATCCCTTCTTTTGCTACCTATAACATTTGTTGTTAAGTTTAGAGATGAATGGGGTTGGGCAGGTTTGCATAACGCGTCAAAATTTATAATGGGTTCTAGTTAAAACAAGGTAATTTTTAGTACAGGTTGAAAACATGGTGAGCAGTGCTGGTTTTTGTCTTTTTTTTTGTATAAACTGTTTAATGTTTTAAGGACTGCAAAAAAAAATATTATTACAATAATAAAGTAATAAACTAGTTCTTTTAAAGGATTTGGGATGTTGACTAAGGATTTGTTCATAGACTAAATTTTGTTCATTCAACACACTTGACCCGTTTGAGACAAAAACAAAACCCAAATCCACCGTAAATCCCTTGAAACCGCCTGGTTAATTACGTATGACACAAGAACAAGGTTACTAGGATTACCTCAACTCCGGGCTTTTTGCTGGTTTTGCAGTGGAATTATGATTAACTTTGGACATTGTTGGAAGTTTAGAATGATTGAATTGCCAAAGCAGATCAGGCTCAGATGAGTCACTGGTGGCAGCATCAAGTTCATCCACACCATCAGCAGTCACAATCTCGAACCCACTTCCACCTTCAAATACTGTATAAGATTGTTCCGAGTATAATTTGGAAGAATCCGGAACATATTTTTGGTAAAATGCTTCAGTATTTCCAGCATTTTCTGCTTCCCAACATCGGGCTGCATCTTGTTTGTTTACCATGACTTTATCAACCCAGTCAGCAGAGCCTGTGTCTCTGTCATCTTCTAGATATGCTTCTCCTGCACTGCTTACTGGAGGCCATGATGGTGAATTCGCTAGTAGTTCGTCTAAATCAAAGCTTTGTGTTTTCTGCCTTGTCCTAGATTTCTTGCCAATCTGAGAAGATAGATAACAGGCCCGATCTTAGAGTAACATAAACAAGGTAGAGTAGAGATCATGTACAGCAAAGGTTCAATCTATGTTTAAATAGCCTATTTCCCCCACGAAAGAATGTGGTATAGGTGGTGAGATGGGCGGATAGGGTAAAGGGTCAAAGTGGGTCACCTTTGCCATGGAGAAACAGGTGGGACTGAGTGACATGTGATGTGAGCACTTGTTTGCTTTATTTTTAAATATTTTTTTGATTGGCAATTACAAGACAAAACAAGTTACATTTAGATTGTGGGTAAGCGGGCAACAAGCTGCGCCGCTATCCCCTTTTGAATCGCAAAAGCAATTTCTTACTTAATTTGACTTGTTCAAGATAAAACATATTAGTTATGACCCGTTTGACCAGCCAACACTTTTGGCCATTTTTTTAACGCATTTACAAATATTACCTATTATTACTAATTTACTATACTACGCCCCACTTAAGGTGTGCGCATATAATGTATATATGTGTGGTCCTCGGGGAGCAAAAGTAAAATTGCACTAGTTTTAACGTTATTTTACTAATTTCGTGAAAATAACGTTAAGAATGACGGATGGTTAATAATGCATCATGTGGTGGCGTGATAGCCAGAAGACAAAGGGGGTACATGCACCGATCGGGTTTGTCCGATTGCTAAGTGTTTTGTGCCTTATGTCCAAGGCTTGATACCAAACCACATCGAGCCGGGGTCTCACTGAAAGCAGCCTCTCTATTCTTAGGGGTAGAGGTAAGGCTGTCTACATCTTACCCTCCTCAGACCCTACCTTAGCTTTGTTATAGGTGGGATTAACTGAGTATGATGATGATGACGACGACTAATTTACTATACTAATCTTTTCTTATACTAAAACAATTTAGGATGTTGAAATGTTGAATGCAAGAAAATTAGACTTTGGGCGTCTTTTAACAGTTCAACCCGTTTGACATGTTCCTGATTTCCTTAATTTTGTTTCATCTCACATTGTGATTATCCATTTACTTAATTCATATATTACCTCAGCGTTGCTTACTTCTGGCCTCGGTTTCCTACGAGTCTTTGGCTCAGGGTATGAATCTATCTGTTGCAAGTTAGGAGGGGAACGGGATGACAGTTTGCCACCTGGACTTCCAGATACCTTGTGTTGCACGTTTTCCTGATCCCCTTCTTTCTTTGCAAGAGCAGCCTTAAGATTAGCAATCTGAAACATTCAATACATGTTTCAATCTAAACAATCTCTTAAAACCAAAACAAAATTCTACAAATAAAATGGTTATGTATAAAACCTGTTCCTTAAGTTCTTTCACATCTGAACTATCTTTATGTACTTGGGCAGCACAAGTTCAACCGTTGCAACCCGTTCAGCAAACTTAAGTGTGCTAAGTGTTTCACCAACAGCATTAACTTCTGGGCTTATATGAACAAACATCAGTGTCTTTGCTTGCCCTCCTAATAACACATCCACAAGACAAGGAAAAAATTAAAACTTCAAAGCAAAAAGGAGTAAAGATTTAAAAAATATATATATTGAAGCTTTACGGAAGAGTTGTTATCTACCAAGTGAATCTTGAAGTAATTGTGTGAGTTTGCTGTTTCTGTAAGGCACATGTGAGTTCTTTTGAGCAAGAGATGAAATCACATCACCCAACGCTGACAGGGATTTGTTAATATATTGTGCCTCTTTTAATCTGTCTCCAGCCACCTCAGATTTGTCAACCCGTTCACTGCCAGCTAGATCAACCAAATGCATACAACCACGAAGAAGATTTCCAGATGTTAGATCTTTCCCTTGGACATGTACAGTCAAGCAACTGCAATGAATGGCAATTTGAATATTAGATTAATAAAATAACAACAATAATAGATGTGGACGTGACATCCTTAATAGGGATTATTAGACCTGTGGGAGCGACTACTGCGGTCATTGAGAGCAGTTGCACCAACAGCACGATTTCTTTGGCCTAGGTTCATTAGCTCAATAACATCATACATTGATGCCACCTGGACCAGGCTAGCATCTGGGACATTGAATCCGTTTTGTGAATTGTTACGAATTTCTAACGTAATATTAGATTAAGGAATTTAACAAGAAGAGGTTTTGGTGCAAACTCATTATTTAAATTATACTTGGTAAAGATCTTAAAACTAAAAGAACAGGTAAGGGAGATGCAGGTCCAAACGGGTCAGGTCGTGCTAAGCTGATCAATACATGCCTTTTTCCATTTTTATGGATCATTTAAATACCATTCAGATTACTTTCAAGGTTCAAAGCATATGACTTAGCCAAGCTCGTCTAGCCCGTTAAAGATGAGGCATAACCCAAATCAACCTTTTTTATAAGAAAATGAGTTGAAAGTGCCACCTGGCTACTACTATCAACTTTTAGCATCTAGTGCTAATTTCGAGGCTATAGTTGTAAACAGTAACAAAAAGAAAAGGATATCTTTTGTTTAAGCCCTCAGTAGCAAGCAGATCCCGAACTTGTTCATTGTAAATTTCAATCATTTGAACAGACACATCATACAAAAAGGTATCCTTCCTCTGTTCCGCGAGAAAAAACAAATCGCTCAACGCCCTATAATTAACTCCTTGACTGTCCTCTGTAAGATCTTTTGGTCCAGTCTGGATAAATAAGCAATAAGAATTATATATTTTTATATACTTTGAGACTTTGAGTCGCAACTTGAAGAATTAAAGGAAATGTCAGAATTTCTTACCATCGTATGTGTTTTTCCTGATCCAGTTTGACCATATGCAAAGATACATACGTTGTAACCATCAAGAACAGAGCGAATGAGGGGCCTAGTATCTGCAAAAACCTCAGCTGCCAAAAAAACAACACGTATGCATATTGCAAATAACTAAGACATAATTACATAACTGCAAAATAACGTAAATTTTAGAGAACCAAAAGCAGCTTTACAAACCTTGGGTTGCTGAAGGCCCAAACACTTTGTTAAAGTTAAATGATCTACATCCTTTTCCATATTTCGCAGGGGTATTTATGGTAATTGTTCCTTCCTCTATGTTATCCACAACACTCTGCAAATTCAACCTTCCGGGCCTCACCCGACAATAAACTCTAATATTTCCTATTTAAAATAAAGAAATCAAGTCTCTCAATCAAAACTTAGTTCAATGAACTATTAAAAGTAGGCCATAGTACTTTTGGTAAACCTCAAATGTTACTTTAAGATCTTGGACCTGATTATATAGCTTTCGGTTTTCCTCAAGAACTCTGTGATATCCAGAAGCAGCATTAGCTAAACCATGAACATGCAGACCTATAACAACATCCACAATAACAAAGTTTTAGAATAAAGATCAAATGCATCTTTCATTTCCGTATAAAACGTTAAAAGCATACCAAGATTCTGAATCTCATCATGGAATTTCATTTGCATGAACTGCATACCAGATTTTACAATTGAGAGAGTTTGTTTCAGATCCTGCGAGACAACAGATCAACATATGATTCCAAATGACTTAAAAGTAATACCAAGCTGATGGATTTTGCTTCAAGTCATACCTTGATATCTCTTTCTTGTATATCAATGAGCATTTGATATTTCTGTTGTCTTCTTTTCTTTTCTTCATCAGGGATGGAGTTCTCATGGGAATTTTGATTTTTCTTTACAAGTGCGCGTTTTTTGTCTTCCACCTTGAATTTTATAGTAAAATTCAAAAAGAAAAATATGTCAAAAATCAATATTCATAACCTGTATGAGGATGTCTTTTGACGGAAAACAATACTAAAAAGAAAAGAAAAAAATCACCTTTATTTCATCAGAAGTGGGTTTTAAAAAATCTTGTTTCCGGTAGGGGCATCTTTAGCGGATGCGTTTTTCTGTTGATCAAGAATACACAAAACACAAGCAGGTGTGATTGTAAGACAACCTGGAAGTTAATGAAACACCAATCAGGAAAATATCATGGCTAAAAGCTTACCAATTCAAATTGATTAGCAATTCTATTCTGGAATTCTTCCATGACCTTACTTAGCACAGATTCTACAAGCTGCACAAGCATTATGATTGCTAAAATGAGCTATGAATTAGGGAACTAATTTGTCAAATCAGAGAAGAAATAAACAGTATTAATAGATAATCCCAATTCCCAAACACTTTTAACTCAATTATTGTGGTAACACAAAATGACACTTACAACGGGAACCTCGTCTGGTTTCTTATCCATTAGAACTGCACGGACAAGCATATTTAACGATGAATTAGGCTGCATAGAAGCATAATATCAAGATTATCCATTTGACTATGACAAGAAAAGACAGATAATTAGTGTGTGTGTGTGTGTGGTTGCGCGGTTACTAGATTACCAACCATTTTGCTATTCTCAGTTTCTACTAACTGAGAATTGATGGATGTTTCATTCATTGAGATATTCCTTGATAACGAATTCAAACGGTTCTGAGTTCTTGCGTATAAAGTTCTTGCTAGGCGCAACAGGTTTCACATTTCCACCGAATTTCCACGTACCATTCGCGCCTGATTGTTTCCACTCATGGTAGGATTTGAGTGCTAAAACACAATTCACAATCCTAGAAGATTTGCCTCCTGAAAATTTAATCAAAACAATTCAACTTTACTCAACTTTCATAAACATTAACTGTTTGTTCATTGCACCATTCAAACACCTACTTGTTCCAAATCAGATGCCTCAAAGGTAGGCAGTCCCATTTGCTCTACAGCAACCAAAAAATTCCTAACATTTTCAAAACATTGATATATAGATAAAGCCGCTCCATCAGGCACAGATGCCGAATCACACGGACCTTCAACCACCTACAAATGATACAAAAATTCAAAAATCACAATCAACTTTAAAATAATAATAATAATAATAATAATAATAATAATAATAATAATAATAATAATAATAATCTAATTATAAAATTTACAAAATGTTGAAATGAATAACCTTAGTCACAGCTCCTGGATCAACCTTATTAATCACATAACAAAGAATAAGTCCACTTCTTAAAGCAACCCTAAATTCTTCCTCAGAAGGCTCTGCAGGCAAATCTTTTGCCCCAACAACTCCTATCATTTTCCTAATCCAAACCAGTGGCTTCATATCTTCTTGTTGCTATAATCCAAACATAATATTATTAATAATAACCTAATTATCAATTCAAAACTAATATAATAAACATGACTCATATCCTAAACAATTCAGTAAAAAACGAAACGATTGAATCAGAGATACCAGCTTCTTCTGCTCTACGTGAATCCAAATCCAGTTCTTTGGATCGGTTATCATGTTGTTGAAGAACATCTTCCATTACATTCGCTTACCGAGAACGATAATGCCATGATTAACCGTCTTCAAATTTCAATTATTAATTCTGTAAGCATTGAAGATGAGAACTAAATGAAAAGGTTATATTAACAGATCATGTGTATGTAAAGTGTGTGTGTATATATATATAATGATTACAGAGAGAGTGATGAGAGAAAATGGTGGGGTTAAGAAGGTTGCTTGCTTGCTAATATAGAGGTGTCTCTGCTTTATGAAATAATAATAATATTATTATTATTCTTCGCCTTTTTTTAAATTTGAATAAATACCCGCTTAAATTTCATTTGGTGGTTGTAATTGGTTAAATATTTTCCTACCCAACTACAAGCATTGCTGACTTTTTTTTATAAAAAAAAAAAAAAGGCAACTGACTTTTTTTATTTACCTTTCTATTTTTTTTATAAAAATTTAACATTGTTGGTTTTAAAAATGTGTTGAAACCAAGTCAAACTGAAGTTACAATCTCTGGGTTTGTTTAGGTGGTAAAAAGGGGGTTAAACTTAAAATGAGTAGGTGAAGAATGCAGTCAAAGGGTGTGGAGTAATTTTTAATTTTTTTTTTATATTTTTAAATTAGTTGATGTTTGTATGTTTACCAACTTATGCAAACGGAATCATAAGTATGAGGTATATGGTAGCAGAGTGAACAAACCAAACGATTCTGATCGAAAAGGCTTTGATTGATGATTCAAAAGAAAAAAATAATTAAAAGCCTACCCAAGCAATAAATCCTAATTTTATAGATTAAGATTATGGTATAAAACAAGAAACCATATAATAAAATATGAAATTTAAAATTTTGAATAATTGAAAGTTTGGGATCAAGTCTCTTCCCCTCTAGACCCTTGTCATCACCAATACCCGTATGGACTTCTTCTTAAACTCCCATTTGCCCATTGGATCATCCCATAAGCGGCGGGGCGGGGGGGGGGGGGGGGGGTAAGAAAGGCTAGGACACTTTTTCGCTTTGTACTGTAAATTTCCTCGTTTTTTGCTTGAAAATTTTGTATGTTTTAAGTCCGGCCCCCACCGATTTGATTTGGCCCCCACCATCTTAAAATTCAAGCTTCGCCACTGCTCGTAAGCCCACCCGTAAGAAAACATGTTTTTTGCATTGAACTCGTTGATGCTCTTGCATCTTCCTCTCTCTTTAAAAAGCCTTCTTCGTACGAAATGGTGGTGGATGGTGGTGGTGGACGGTGGTGGTGGATCGTGTGGTGGTGGTGGTAGACCGTGGTTATAGTGGACGATGGTGGTGGACCGTGGTGGGTGGTGGTGGTGGACCGTGGTGGACGATGGTGGTCGTGGTGGACCGTCGGTGGCAGTGGTCGTGGTGGACGGTGGTGGGTGGTGGTGACTGGTGGTGGACTGTGGTGGGTGGTGGTGGTGGATGGTGGTGGGTAAGGAGAAGAGAAAAAGGAGAAGACCTTTGAATACCTTAAAAGACCTTGGAACAAGTCTGCACCAAGAAGAAGTGAGGAAAACCTTTTTAAGTGAAAGGTCTTCCAAAAAAAACAAATAATATGCAGACCCTAAACGTCCGCGTGCGTCTGCACGACGCAGACAAAAGAGGTCAGAAGTGCTTCTGAGCAAAAAAACAATTAGCCCCAAAGTGTTTACACACCCACATGATAAAAAGCACATAATTTGCAAGAAAGGATATTGAATGAGCGTTTAGTGTTTTAAAGGAAATTAAACTATCGTTTTCAAAGTGACACGAATGTCAACAAATTACATAATCATCTTAAAAAGTGCTCGCATTTCATAGGAGTCACATTGTCACAATACTCTCTTATAATGCGAAATTACATAATGTACTTTTTTTCACGTTAATGTAAATCATCACAACACATATTAATTAT
>JAUTDX010003977.1:0-48674 GCA_030844895.1 Ambrosia x helenae | reverse complement strand
ATATGTTTGATTGTGTTTGATAGTTCATTAGAGTTTTTAACTTTTTATTTTTAATTTTAAGTACTTTATAATCCCATTGGTAGATTATTTAATATATATTAGTGATACACATATTAATATTACTTCACCTATTTTGATTAACTATTATTTTGGGTGGATTAAATAAGGATTTCGTATTTAGTATGATAATTTTATGTTTTTATGAGACATTATGTTATGGTAATTATGTGATCAAAATTATGTCAAGTATGTTTGGGTAAATGGGTTAGTATATTTTGGTGACAATGTCTGTGATAAAAAATTTATTTTATTTGAAATTTAACTTGTGTTAGTTTGTCCTTGGTTTTGTTCATGTATGCTTGTTTGTGTTCGTTGTGTTTGTTTGCATTCGTTTTTTTTTTCGATACCTAAATTTAACAAATAAGCACAAACGAACACTAACACGTACATCTCCTTAGAAAAATGAACACGAACAGAAAATCTCGTTCGGTAAGTGTTCATGAACCGTTCATGAACACGTTATTTCCTTAACAAAAAAAAACACAAACATGAAATATTGTTCGGTAAGTGTTCCTGAACAGTTCGTGAACACGTTATTTCCTTAACAAACGAATAGAACAAGGCCTTTTCATGTTCGTTTGATTCGTTTACAGCTCTATTAATAACACAAGATATAGTGTTAATATCGTAAGCTTGATGTTATATCAATTAACTTTATTGGTATAGTAAGGGAGGAAGGGGCACAAGCCCATGTAGCCCCAACGTAACCAATCACACACTGTCACGTCATTTTACCCTCAAGTAGCCTAAACACTGGAAATGCCCTTGCCTAAAGTAGTCTCACCTATTTTAACATTAATAATAAAAAAAATCTTTATATCCTTTGAATAGCCCAAGCCCCATCGGCTTCCACAAGCCCCATTTCCAAGCCAAATTGTCAAGCCCTAACACTCGGGACCGTTGTAGCCTCTCGGCTACTTAAACCAATGCAAAGTCCTTGGACCGTTTACTTTAAAAAACACAGGTGATTGATGTTTCGTGCTCATTTATGAAAATGATCCTTGACTGATCTTAATCGCTCTTTAAATAACACTTTGACCATTGATTGATTACTCTTATTTTAAAAAGATATTATGCAGAAGGTTGAAAATTACAAAGAAATACGTTGTCTTATAAAGAATCATACAATTAAACAATTTGAAATTAAAATAGTGGTTTGGTTTGTTGATATTGCCCTTTCGAATTTAATTCCTAGCATAAAAAGCTTATTAAATAATAACAATAATAGTAGTAATAGTAATAATTATTAAGAGAATAACATATAAACTTATTGTTTTAACTATGATACATAAAAAGCTTATTAGATCAAAGACCGGCATAGAGTTATGTCGTTTATAGTGGTTCTTGTTGACCTATTTAGTATTTAGTTTAGTATTGAACCGGCTTCCATTTTATTAAGAAAAGCTATAATACTTTTATAGTACTAAAAAAAATTAGAAGTTGGAGGTGGGAAACCACGATTGGTATGCAGGTTGACTTTAATAATTAATCATGAAATTCTAGTATTAATTAAGTTATTGAAACAACATATATAACCCATCTAAGAAAGTGAATCACTTACTTTTTAATTTGACGTCATTTTCATTAACTTGTTTAAAAATATAAATATTTACTTGCACAAATATTTTGGCGCTACAAGCCAAACTCATTTAAATAAGTTCAAGTCAATTTAGGACGTGTCAAACGTGTTTGATCTTAGTATAATGGATGCGAGGATAATTCCGTAATCAAGTTCACTCATGTGAGAGTAGTAGTATCATGATGATTGAACTTACGCGACGTTTTCACCTGAAAAACAAAAAAAAGATTGTGAGCTCTTTTTGGGTAAAACAAATTGTCAACCCGACATGTTTGTTGGTCACTTGTATGCTTTTATATTCTTCTAGTTAATATTTTATGTCAAAACTTAAAGTTGATGGGTTTCCTAGTAGACTTGTTCATTATAGATATTTCATTAGAATCCCGCATGATGTACCATATTTGAAACTAATGACGAGACACCATATATGACGGTGTGACACAATATATCCTTTTATCTATTTGGTCCAGCAACACTTACTAATAGGGATGACAGATGGTATGAGGACCCCCCAAGTATGGGATTGGAAAAAAATATCGTGGGTATGGAACGGATTTGGGATTAGGTGATACCCGACCCGTTGCCCGAAACATATACCCAAAAACTTTTAAGTTTTATATTATTTTTCTTAACTGTTGTTTAGTAGTGTTTCATTCAACTAGCTTCATTATTTGAAAAATAAACTTTCCTTTAGTATATATTTTGATGACACTGTTTACATTTACATATTATAAAATACAAAATATATTTTTGAGTTTAATATTATAATAGAATTACATTTATAAATATTTCAAATATTATTGTGACGATGATAAAACATATGTATACATGAAACTCCTAGCATGTTTCCGATATCCAACGGATAATAAGCTAAGTATAGGACAAGATTTTACAACTGGGTATAGGTATAAGATTCGCCATACCTGATCATACCTAACTTCTTTCCATCCCTACTTAAAGGTTAGTTATTAAGCTAAGGGGTGTGGTTCCCCCTTCCTCCCCTTTGTCCATATCAGTGTCACGTCATTTCCTCATTTCCATTCCTCTTTTGAGGGAGATGTTCCCCGTTCCCTTCCATTTTTTATTGTTTTATTTAAAAGAAAAAGAGAAAAAGGACAAAGAAAGTTGGAGGCGGGGGAGGGAATAAATCTCGTTCTCACCGAAATCACATTGGGAGGGACAGTGTTCCCGTCGGTAGATGGGTGAAGTGGCACTCACCGATCCCTTCCCTGACCACTACACTCCTAGGTCTTATGGTCAAAAGAAATAGAAAAAAAAAATTGATCTATTATTATATATAATAAACCATATAAGTTTTCACTCGAACCATATGTATTTTGGTTTTCTTGTCTCTTTCTTCTAATTAATTATAGATACTTACTTTTTAGTTAAATATATTGTTTCTCCTACTTAACCAAGGATACTTATTTTTTTAATTAAAGATATTACTTTTTTCTACTTAATTAATGATACTCATATTTTATTAAAAATATTTTTTTTTTCTATCTTACTTAATTATGAAAGACAAAGGGTACATCCACCAATCGACCTCTTTCACAAGTGCTGAACGTTATGTGTTTTATATCCAAGGTTGAAGCAAAACGACTATCGAGTCGGGGAGTCTCACTAAAAAACATCTATCTATATTCGTACGGGGTAAAGGTAAGATTGTCTGCATCTTACTCTCCTCAAACCCGACCTTAGCTTTATTATTTGTTGGGTTTACTTAGTATGATGATGATATCTTACTTGATTATGGATAATTATTTCTTTTATTAAAGATAGCTATTATATTCTTATCAAAATAAATTTAATATAAAATTAATTATTAATACTTTAAATAAACTTATTTTTTACTTAAAAACTTCACCAAGTTCAAACGTATGTTAACGAAATACTAAAAATGAAAAATAATGAAGATAATTGTTATTATATATCCAAATTTTTTAAATACTTGATGTGGTCGGATAGTAAATAATAGTAAAAATACAATATGTTAAATAATAAAAAATCAAAGTTAACTCCCATTTGAAAAAAAAAGATATTTTTAAAATTAAACGTATCAAAATTTATAGCTGTTACATCAATATTAACTTTTTTAACATATCTTGACAACTATATATATTAATAAATTACATTATTTTCACCGATTTTTTTCAACCTTAAAATGCGTATGTTTTTTTAAACATAATTTTTTATTACTTATATAACATTATTTATCAACTCATGTAATACACAAAATTATAACCTAGTTCATTTTAATAATCCAAAATATTACATATTGGCATCTAGTAATTTACACTTACAGTTTGACTAATCGTGCCCCATAACTTTCATTTACGTTGCCAAGAGCAATCTCACTAACATATTAATGTTAAATTCATACTTGATTTCCACTCAATTTATCTCCCAAATATATTCTATTAAATAAAATAATCTATTAGGTAGTCGGGCATAAATGTTTGTTAGCAGTAAAAAAAATCCAAAATGATGAGAAAATTCATAATTAAAAAATTAGGAATCATTATGTCTTGATCAAGTCTTGTTTAATTAAAATAATCCAAAAAGAATTATTCATAAACATTCGGTTGGACCAAGATTTTTTGGTAAACTATTCCACAATCATATCACAACAATTGAACCCTGTACAATAACAACACACACAAACCAACAAACATCTTCTTTTGCATATGAATCACACACAAAGATCCCCTAAATCTCCGGTTATTAGCTCTGGTTCCGGCCAAGTTTGGAACCAGAGTTCTAGCTCTACTTCTAAATCAAGCTCTGGTTCTATATATGGTTTAAAGAAGGATCAAGAACAGCCTAAACCCAAGAAAGATGGCTCCTTTTTTGGTTTTATAACAAGGGTATTTACCTGTAGTGGACATATTGTTGCTGATGATGAAGATCATGCTCCACCTGCCACAATTCAATGTAAGTCCATTTGTTTATTTAATAATTGAAAAATTAGATTTTTTTGGAATGATTAGGGGTTTTGAGTATTGGGTATTAAGTGGTTAATGATTGTGTTGGATCTTGTTATAGGTTTATATGTTGAATTGTGCTTAATTGCTTATGGAAGGTTATTGACATTTACTTTATTTCACATATTTGACTGTTAAAAGTCAAAATAAGCTTTTTTTTCTTTTTTTTTTTTAAAATTTTTAGTGGTTAATGATTTTGTTGGATCTTGTTATAGGTTATATGTTGAATTGTGCTCATGGAAGCTTTTATTGACATTTACATAATTACATTCTTTCCTATGTTTGACTGTTAAAAGTCAAATGTATTTTTGTTGATATTTGTTTAGAAAGAGAGATTGACAAGGATTGTTTTGGTTGTGGATTGAAAAACAACTATTAGATTGAACCATAATTATAAATTAGGATGTTATAATATTTTGAAATACATTTTTTTTATATAATTTGACTATGTAAAGTTAAAGAGGAAGTAATTGTAGATATGCTGCATTTTTTTATCAGTAAATGAAAGCGTAAATAGTAATTGTAGATATGCGATTGTGACTCAAATCCTGCATAGCGTTTTGGTAAGAGGGTGACAACTGTATCAGGTTGGTTGAATCGTTAAACCTGAACACGCGCCATATGTTTGTTTGTGTCAAAGATATCAACATTTAGTTGGACACAATCGTGTAACCTAAACAATGCATGTTTATCCATTTTGTTGGCGGGTTGTAAATAAGTTGTAAACAACAACAACCTTAACCAGTAAATCCCACAATTAGCAAAGCTAAGAGTAGGGTCTGGGGAGGAGGAGACGTAGGCAAACCTTACCCTTATCCTTGCGGATAGAGAGGCTGCTTCCATAGAGGCCCCCGGCTCGACAACACATAATCGACAAGCAAAACAACACTAAAAAGTAATAAAGAGCTACTGAATTTAGAGAAACATTGAAAGCGTAACGTAGTAAAACAAAGGTATATATGCCATAAAAAAACAACATACCCCATAAACACCCAAATACAAGTCACCCTTACAGACCTCCTACCAATGTAAGAAAAAGCCTAAGCTCCTAGAACCATGCTACGATACAACGAAACCCTCCCTAACAATCCTTAACCTTAATCTGTTGTAAATAAGTTGTAAACGTGCTAAATAGGTTAAGGGTTGTAATAAATGGGTTAAACCGGTTGACTTGTTTAACCCTTTTAATTAAACAAGTTAGATATTACAACTCAAAACCTGAGTATTTTCGTGTTGTTTATGGGTTATATCAGAAATTACCACCATTATATCCAAGTTTTGCATCAAATAGCTGTACCATGTGCAGAAATATGTTGCAGAGCCATTTCTTAGTGCAGAAACCGTGTGCTGTGAACATGAATAACAAATATCGGTTTTATTACATTAGATTTTCGGAAAGTATTACAAAAGTGTGTTTTTCTGCAGCTTTCACACATACTTCCGTGGTAAGCAACAAAACGCTCGAACACTCAGTGTCCACTACATCGTCTAAGGCATCTGAAGTAACACAGGGCACGGATGAGTTATCTTTTCAAGATATTTGTAAAGCAACAGGAAATTTCTCTGCTGCAAATATAATTGGGGAAGGAGGATTCGGGTCGTTTATAAGGGAACATTGAAGAATGGAACCGTCGTTGCTGTAAAGCGTGCAAAAAAGGTTCATTTTTCCTTTTAGATCCTTTTCTTGTTAGACTAATAGTCTAGTGGTGGCAATTGTGCCAGGTTTGTGGGCCATATGTATTTGTGTCGGTTATATCAACCTTAACCCGGACACACTTAACCTGAACATGACCCATTTAACACATTATTGAGATGAGTCAAATAGGTGACGATTGTAATCATGTTACGAGTTTTTTTATTGTAATATACGGGTTAAGGGGGTCGTAAGCGGGTTGGTTTTGCCTAATCATGCACTTTTTGTTCTAAAATTAACCTGGTTCATGGGTCAACCAGGTCAATCCAAACACAAAAAGGTGAAACCAAATACAACTTATTTATTAAACGGGTTAGATATCACAACCCAAAACCTGCGTGTCTTCATATCGTATTCAGATCATGTCAATTTGGAAATTTTTGTAAGGGCTTGCGTTTGCCTAGGCGCAAGAGTTTTTAATGTCATTGCAGGATGTTATAACTTTTTTGTTGTTTATTTACCGTTGTTATTACAGACCAATTATGACATAGGGACACCAATGGAGTTCAAAAACGAAATACTTACATTATCAAAGATCGAGCATCTAAATCTAGTTAGATACTATGGATATATAGAGCAAGGAGATGAGCGTATTATCTTGGTAGAATATGTTTCCAATGGAAATCTTCGTGAACATTTAGACGGTAAGCCAACACTTTTCTCGAAAGGGCAGTTACGTCCTTTCACATCAGTTCAAATTTACTTTATAGTCATTATTATTACTAGTAACAATTTCTTTACGTTTAGGTAAACGTGGAAACGGGCTTGAAATCGGAGAACGTCTGGATATTATGATCGACGTAGCTCACGCAATTACATATTTGCATGCATATACAGGTAGTTTTCCAGGATAACATTTTTGAAAATTTTATTAAATTTTAAGAATAATAAGTTAAGCATTTTCTTTAAACTTTTTGCAGATCAACCGATAATCCACAGAGATATAAAATCATCAAATATACTGATTACGGATAAACTGCGTGCAAAAGTGGCTGATTTCGCACTGGCTCGTATAAAAGTTGAAGATGACGCCACTCATATTTCAACTCAAGTCAGAGGAACTGCAGGCTACATGGATCCTGAATACATCAGTACATACCAACTTACTGACAGAAGTGATGTTTATTCGTTTGGCGTGGTGCTTATAGAACTTGTGACCGGAAGATTACCGATCGAATTAAACAAACCAACTAATGAGAGATTTACAATAAAATGGGTAAGTAATTGAAAAAATTATGGATAAAATTACGAAATAGTAACCAAGTTTTAATATTATTCCACTAAAGCCACTTGTGACTCGTACGGTTGTAAGGTTAAAGTCCTGACCATTGGCGGACCTACACTTTTTTGTTTAGGGGGGGCACCCCCCTTAAACAAAAAAAATTAGTTTTTATTTGTAGGCAAAAATCCCGATCGCACCCTTAAAAGTTCGGTTAAACTCCCTGATCGCACTCGCATAAAATAATTTATGGGTCCGCCATTGGACCTGACTCGAATTGACTCATTTCATTTTGCAGGCATTGCAAAGACTAAAAGGAGGGGAGGTGGTGTTGGCAATGGATCCAAAGCTAAGGAGGAACCCGGCATCAATGATGGTGATTGAAAAGGTTTTGAGACTAGCGAGACAATGTGTGGCCCCTACGAAGCAATTTAGACCGTCGATGAAGAAATGTGCAGAGATCTTGTGGAAGATAAGAAAAGATTACCATGAACATAATGACGTAATGGCGGCTGCAAATCATTCTGTACAGGTGCCAGAAATCGATGCTAGAAAGAACCGTCGCGAGTTTTTTGGTATTGAAGATGACAGCAGCAACCAAAGGTTTCAATCAGCATAGAAGTTGTATAAAAAGGTTTTGTATGTAGAAGATTATTCAATTGTGTATTTGTATTTTGCTTTCATATGTTTTCTTTTATCATACATTATCCATATATATATACACATGTATTTTTTGGTAATCGACGTTTTTGTGGTTGATTATTATTAATTGTACACAAATACAAACTTTATCGTTTGGTTGATTCGATTGTAATAATAATGAACAAAATAATAGCAATATTAATGGGTTTGTGATGGGTTGGTTCTTGCTATGGAATATGTTACTGCTGTGAGTTGGGTGAGTATTTACTACTTTCTTTCTTGTTACTCTCATAGGCTGGCTCTTCCCTCTTTTATCTTATACTTGTGTACATGATAAAACAAGTTATGCTGGTGCATCTAGAATACAAGATACATACAAAGTTATGCTTTAAACGATCCTATCCAACTTGATGCAGTTATGGTCTCGTAACAACGTAACCCTTTCTAACAATTTGTTGTTTATATCACAAAACCGGGTGGGAAAGGACGAAGAAGACCACTTAAGCCGAAATGATCTTCTCATCGCATGTCATTAAATGACTAATAAGCATCTATTTAAAATTTTAAATGATTATAACCAACTTGATGTTTGAACTATTTGTCTTAACCAAAAATGCCATTGTACTAGGACATTGACATGAGAAACTTAAACCAAACACATACAGCTAAAATAGGTTCAAAGTAAATCCTTACAGCCACGCATAAGTTAATTATCTGATACAGGAATCTATAACTTAAAAAACAGCATGCATAAAGCAGACTTTATTCATGATTCAGATACTAGGAGAAGCAGACCTGCTACTCCTCACACTGTCACGCGAATAACTCCTTGAACGAGATCTGGGGGAGACACTTGGAGAATACCTCCGCCTTGACCTTGACCTAATGGGCGACCGGCTAGAAGAATAGCTCCTGTAATGCCTCCTTGGAGAAGACGACACACTTCTAGAAACACCCCGATAACGGCTGCTTCTGCTCCTGCTCCTGTAATGCCTCCTTGGAGAAGGGGACGCACTTCTAGAAACACTCCGGTAGCGCCTGCTTCTGCGCCTGTAATCAGGGGAGTAGTCCCTGGAGTCGTAGCGACGTCGCCTTCTGTAGTCTGGTGAATAGTCCCTGGAGTCATAGCGACTACGCCTTCTGTAGTAACGGTCTTCTGGAGTGTAAGATCTGGAACGGTAGCGGCTCCTCCTACCATAATCATCTGAGGTTGGGGAGTAAGACCTACGTCTGCTGTATGGCGACGTAGAACGGGAGTATGACCTGCGCTGCCGCCTACTGTAACACGGAGAGTATGACCTCGACCTGCTCCTATCTCTTTCAGATGAATAACTAGGAGAACGGCTTCTTGAATAAGGGGAATACGTCGGAGACCGACGACGAACTGCTTAAACCAACGACAAATACAGTTAGGTAAATGTCAATTTAACCCTTATTGATGCATGCAAATTAAGGGTAGGATGAAAAATGGTTTCAAAAACATACCATGGACAGTCCTCAGTCCAAGATACCTTCCTGGAGTCGGGGTGCGACCTCTTCGCCTCCTGGCCTGTAATTTCAAAAGCAAACCATGAGCTCAAGAAGTTGCAATGTCTCATTCGTGCAAGCGGAAATACAGATTGGAGTCATTTTTTATTGTGTGTGTAAACATAAAATTTGTGAGGTTCAAATAACAAATATAATTGCGTAGAAAGAAAGATTAAAGAATGAGGATATACAACCCTCTGGGTTGATAGTCTGATATTTGCATTTGATGTGATTTGTTAATTTGGGACTCTGATGAAGAGCTGCAAAATACAGCAACCTCTGTCAAAACAAACACTTCACCCACGAAAGCAAACAACTTTCAAACTAGATTAAAAAAAAAACCATAAACAGAACTTTCCAGATAAGTCATCAGCAATGAATTGTGAAACAAGCAAAATACAAGTACCACGAGGGAATAAGGGAGATTTACCTTCTCCACAGTGATGACACGACCATCCAGAACAGATCCATCTAAGTGCTTGATGCAACTTTCAGCTTCCTTAATACTGGACATGGATACAAACCCAAATCCACGAGATTCCCGTGTCCAGGGATCTGTCACAAGGCGAACGTCTTCCACCTGAAACGATACATTCCGTCTTAATTTCAGAATTGATTATCCATTCATCATATCAACAAAATAATCCCCATGATTCTATAAATTTAATTGTTTATGTTTATAGACGGCATCTCAAACATACCTTTCCCTCTGCTGAGAAATGCTTCTCAAGCTCGCTTTTCGTGATACGCCGTGACAAACCAGTCACATACAAACTGTTTCCAGGATTTTCAATGTCACTAGCATCATAGCTCCTGCAAGTTAATAGTTAATACTCAAAATAACAACTTACAAGCTCACAAATGTAAAGAATCTGACAATATGTGGTCACTAACTGTCTAACCAACTGAACATAAATCACAAAGACTAAAAAGATAAAAGGCGTTTAATAATGTTCAACTTGTGAGAAGATCTCACATGCCCCACTTAAGGTGTGCGCATATAATGTATATATGTGTGGTCCTCGGGGAGGCAAAAGTAAAATTGCACTAGTTTTAACGTTATTTTACTAATTTCGTGAAAATAACGTTAAGAATGACGGATGGTTAATCATGCATCATGTGGTGGCGTTGATAGCCAAAAGACAAAGGGGTACATGCACCGATCGGGTTTGTCCCGATTGCTAAGTGTTTTGTGCCTTATGTCCAAGGCTTGATACCAAACCACATCGAGCCGGGGGTCTCACTGGATTACTGGAAGCAGCCTCTCTATTCTTAGGGGTAGAGGTAAGGTTGTCTACATCTTACCCTCCTCAGACCCTACCTTAGCTTTGCTATAGGTGGGATTAACTGAGTATGATGATGATGATGATGATTGTGAGAAGATCTCAAGGAACTCTTACCGACTCCTGAATCTGGATCTGGACCTTGATACAGACCCGCTGTATCGTTTGTGTGGCGGAGAAGGAGAAGGGGAGTACCTTGACCTCCTCGAGTATGACATCTGGAAGAACCAAAATAAAACAAGCTAAATTACATATGATGCGATGATGATCATAAAAGCACAAGAGACGTAAATACTAAATACTCAATTCAAAACAAATTTTCCAAGGCACAGTAATTAACATCAAATATTCCCGATTAGCAAACAGTGTTTGTTGATTCTCATGTTGTAGTGTGTAATTATCATGTTGATCCAAATACAAACTGTGTTTGTTAATTATCATGATTTGGAATAACTTAAAAACTTAATATAAAAACATGAGAATTACATAGTACAACATGAGAATTAACAAACACAGTATAGAAGAATTTAATATAAATAATCACACCTCATACCGATCCAAATCTTGCTCGAGCATTGATATATTTTAAATAGGGATGCAAACGAGCCGAGCCACTCAAACTCAGCTTGAAAAAAAAAAAAGATTGAAACGAGCCAAGCTTAAAGAGCTCAAGCTCGAGCCTACTCACGAGCCTATAAGAGCCCACTATTTATATATTTTTCATAATTACTATTTATAATATATTAATATTACGAAAAAAACACTAAATCACTAAATTATATATAAAATAATTATTATATTATTATAATTAATACAAATCAATTAATAAATAATAAACAAGCCGAGCCCGAGCCAAGCTCAAGCTTGAAAAACTAGCTATGAGCCGGGCTCAAGCTTTAGAAACAAAGCTCCAATTGAGCCGAGCTCGAGCCTTCGTAAACTAAACGAGCACGGGCTTGGCTCGTTTGCAAGGGCGCAGCTCTTAAGGGGTGGGGGGCGGCCGGTTTACAATCAATGATTAATTAATCATATACAAAACCTAAATCATCAAACTATTCACACACGTAATAAAAAATAACCATGATTGAACAAACTATTTGTAAATCAAATAGCACGTTTACAAAACTATCCGCATTACAATCAGATCAACCGATGATTATTATTAATCAGATACAAACGTAAGTCATAAAACAGTTAACAAACGTAATAAAAAATAATAACTATTTGTAGTAAATTATATCGTAAGTTTACAAAGCTATCTGCATTACAATCAGATCAATCATGTACAAAACGTAAATCATAGAACATTTTGCGAACGTAATAAATAATATAATAATTATAATTATGTATTTGATAAAAGGAACGAACAGAGGGATCGGTCGGTAACTAACCTCTAACAGTTGAATAAATCAACAAGAAGAATTACGAAGTTATTGATGGATGGAAAGATGATGTATGTGGATTGATTGATCGATTGATGGATAGATTAATAATATGTTATGTGATCAAGGAATTTCAAAGCTTTACAAAAACGCAACTTTTAACCAACCATACACGTGGGATGCTGGAACTCTCCGGAATCCAACAGAAGCTTCCGGATGTGCGGACGCCAAATCAAGTAATTGTTAGCTTTTTTTTTTTTTTTTTTATCGGCAAATTACTTTCATTCAACACCCAAAATATACATTACATTGTACAAGCAAGATACTAACACAATGTAAAACGTCCGCAAATTCACCTGTAGTTACTACCGTTATATCGAAAGTTAAGTAATCAACGCTTAAATCTGGTTTACTCCTCCTAACCATCTAAAATAATATTTTTTTAACGACAAGGAACGACGTTTCAACCATCGTGACATCGAGCGTTGTGCCCAAGATAGACTACTCGATCCGGCAGTCCTTGGCTCTCCAAGATGCGCGGAAACCCGACTTCACAACAGTGGAATAATCGATAAAATTTCGCCTCTCGTCCGAGTCGAACCGGCACCACCCATATTCGCCCTTCACCTGAATACCACATAAAATAATGAGAGTGAAAATCGAACATAAGTTACAAAGAACACCAAGTGTTTTCCAAACCACACCACCACTACTTTATTGGCCATCAAAAATAATTCATTGTGGGTGAGAGAAGACTATTGTAAAAACAATCGTTAATCAAAAAAGTGTAGGAAGGGTTAAGAGCACGACAAGTGTCACTAGTCAAAAAAGGTTATTGGTGTTGTTATCCACCATCATAATTGTTGACTTCTTTCAAGTATCACCTTCATTTTTTAAACGTCTATGACTTTTTCATATTACGTTATTTAAAAAAAAAACACCATAAAAAATAATTTTTTTATCCTCTTTCATTTGCATACCCTATTGCTTAGTTTTTTTTTTAATTTTTGGGTTCATGACTTGCATGATTGTCAGGTATAACTTACGTAATTATCAGGTATAACTTGCGTAAGCAATAAACATGCAAGTTATACTTGATAATCACGCAAGTTTTCAACCCAGCAATATATATATATATATAGGTCAATTATAAAATGAAAACCCGCTTGAGTTGAGAAAACCTTCGAAAACCCATGTAAAAAACAATTTTTTTCTTTGCTAAAAAAACATATGTTTTCAGCTATTTACCTATGTTTTTAGCAACTTTGTTTATTTTTTTAAAAAAAATCCCATCGGCGTTTTTGTTATTTTTTTTTGCCCAAAACGCTTAAAAACATGTATTTTACATTGGTTATTTTTTTCAAAAAAAAAATAATGGTTTTTTACATAGGTTTTCAAAGGTTTTCTCAACTCAAGTGGGTTTCCAAAATATCCTTTCCCTATATATATAAATATATATATATATATATAGGTAAATAGATGTTTTTTTTGAAAAAAAATAAGCAATGTAAAATAGATGTTTTTAAGCATTTTGGGCAAAAAAATAAAAAAAGCGCAAATGGGATTTTTTTTAAAATAAACAAAGTTGCTAAAAAAAACATATGTTTTCAGCTATTTACCTATGTTTTTAGCAACTTTGTTTATTTTTTTTTGAAAAAAATCCCATAGGCGTTTTTTTTTTATTTTTTTGGCCAAAAACGCTTAAAAACATGTATTTTAAATTTGTTATTTTTTCAAAGAAAAAATTTGTTTTTTTACATGGGTTTTCGAAGGTTTTCTCAACTCAATCGGGTTTTCAATTTATACTTGACCTATATATATACATATATATATAGCTACAGAGTATGCATATGAAAATGGATAAAAAACTAGTTTTTATGGTATATTTAAAAATAATATAATAATGTAGTATGAAAAAAATATGGACATTTAAAAAAATAAGTGTGGAACTTCAAAAAAGTCAAAAATTGTAGGCTATACCTATTTTACCTATGGGTGTAAACGAGCCAAGCCGGGCCCAAGCTTGACTGCGCTCGAGCTTGGCTCGTCATGCTTTTATGAAGCTCGAGCTCGGCATGATTCGAGCCTAATACTTTGAGCTTGAACTCGGCTCGAAAGTAAAACCCAGGGCCCGAGCTCAACTCGACTCAGCTCGGAATAATTATATAACAATTTAAAATGAGCTAAAAGCTTGACTCGAGCTCGCTTTGATAGCCTAAATGAACCAAAGCTTGGCTCGAGCTCGACTCGCCAATATTAAATAGTAGGTATACGATATACAAAAGATCAAGCCTGGGCTCAATAACTAAACGAGTCATGATTCAAGCTCGGGCTCGTTAAACATGTATAATCCGGTTACAAATCACACTTAATATGTATATTTGATTTTGATCATATGCTTATGTATATGTGTAGAATTTTGGGGTTTAACCTTTAGGTTGAATCAACTTATATCTAGTAATCTTTGTGACTCTTAGGAGTTGTTAATATGAGAAATTTAGGCAAAGTGGTTTAAATAATGTAATATGATGATGATTAGACAAATGGTTATGCTTTGGCTAATCTTGAGCTTTGAAACTAAACAAATTTGGTGAGTGCACACCAAGTGTTTGATAAAATGCTTGAATGAGAAAATAAATGTGTAAACATGTATGAACATGAATACTTGAAATATGAGGTTGAGCTAGAGGTAAAATGAATACATGAATGCCATGGATAATGAAAGAAATCCATATAATGTATTCTAACAAAACAAGGTTTGACATGTCCCCAAGTTAGGTACAGGAACTAGGGATGCAAACGGTCAAACGGATGCAAGCTCAATGTGCATGGAAGCAAGAATGGATATGAGGTAAGTTCTACTTACACTACTAGACTATGACATGGATTAAGTGTTATATATATATTGGTATTGAGTGTGTACTAAAGACAAACCCCAAGGGGTGAAATTCATTAAGTGGATCAATTTATGTGGATTCACAATAAATCAAGGTTTATGAGATTAATTGAAAACATGAGTGGTGACCAAATGGTGAAATTCATCAAAGGGTCAATTAATAATGATATGTAAGAAATGATGTTTTATTCCAAGATGGGTCACTTAAATCATTTGAATGAAGTTGTTAAGCATGTTGTTGAATGGGTCAAGTTTGTGATACTTGAACCATATATAAAAACTTGGATAACTTAGTATTATGAACTACGAGTCTAAACGGGTCAAATGGTGATATCCTCACCATGTGAGTCCAATACTTGATGCTTGTATTTCAAGCATTAAGATTCATGAGGATAAACAGATCAAATGGCAAGGTATTACCATTTGAGTTCAGAGGAATTAGTGTTGTCTATTTAGAAAGCATACGGGTAAATGAATTTGCGCGCGCATGCTCGATGATAAGAATCATGGAGGATAAACACAAGGTATGGATATTGGTCAAGGCCACCCGGTAAGTCCATAGTCAAATAAACGTCTTCGGGCGAAGCGACATAGGTGATAAAAGTACTCACATGAAGCGTGGGTGCCAATAAAGTAAGTTATTTTCATAACTGTGTCAAATGCGCGCAAATGCGCTTAAAATTGACTAAACAAGTGAAAACTTGAGAAAGGATGAAACTCTAATTCCGGAAGGTTTTTAAACAAGTCATTGAGTAAAAAACATTGGATTCGAAACAACGAGTTTCGCCACGAAAGGCTAAATCGCAAGATTTGGCCATGAGGGGCATTTTGGGGATTTAAAGGATTAATAAAGGTTGATTCTAAGAACCTAAGTCAAAATGAAACAAATCGGACAAACGATTTTGTTGATCAAGTGTCTAATGACTTGACAACTTAAACGGTATGCAATTTAAGTAGTCAAAAGTGCCTTGTTTGATTCAAGGCCTTAACGGGTCGATATGGGTAAAAATCAACATAAACACTTAAAACTTTGAACCGGGTCATAGCATCATGAACCGGACTATAATTTCAGTCAAACAAAGGTTTATTTAGTCGGCAAGTCAATACTTAGGCTTCGGGAATCATCAAATGCGGTTGCAACATGATTCCCATGCTTAAAAATCACCAAACGAACATCAGAGGCTGTGCACGGCCACTCGGGCTGAGTGAGCGGCCGCTCGGCCTATACAGAGGGCTCAAAAAGTGTCAGCTCTCTGCGAACAGCCAGACAGCGCGAACTTTAAAATTCCATATAAAATCGTAGAAAAATCGTTAGGAGATGTTCTTTATATGCCTGGAAAGCTCTCGGAGCGTAGAACATTTCTCATTTGAAAGTCGAAGTCGGATTTTGGGTTTTAGAAGGGGTAAAAGCGATCCGAACAGCTGCTGCACATAAGTTGCAACAGTTTGTTCTCTTGATAAAGGGTCGTTTGGCCTGGTTCGTTCCGTTTCAACGTGTAACGACTACCGTACTAGTTTAAATGTATCATTGACAACCCACTAACCATTCTTTGTGTAATGGTGCTAGGTAAACACGTGAAGGAAGTCCCGGAGCAAGGATCAAGTCGCGATAAGAGCCGAACACACCCGGTCACTCATCAAGCTTCCGCATTAGAATCTAAGGAACTCCCGTTAAAACACAACATCTAGAGTATGATTTAAATATTAAAATGTAAAAATTTGTGCAAATCAAACATGTATTTGATCTTAATGGGTTGAATTATTATAAATTTCAAAGTTTTAACCGGAAGTGGTTTAAGTAAGGTCCAAACCCGTATGATTTGGGCGTTGATCGCGTGATTACGGGTTAGGGTCTTACACAAAATTTTCTCACACTTTTTATGTTAAGGATCCTTTTTATATAAAACTTTTCCATTTCTTTTCAACCAACAATTTTAACTGACTCCTAATAATCCCACACCCAAAAGTCTATTTTGACACTTTCACGGGTATACAACTCGTATAGGATTATACTAATCGTATAACTATCACCTGATGTTTTTATTTTATTTTTTTGCTTGTATACTTTTTTATGTGTGTGTGTGGTAGTCATGTACTCATATACAGGGGTCATACAGGCTATGTGGATTTGTATGACCGAATTTTTTTTGTTAGTCGTATAGGATTATATGGGTCATATATCGTATACGACCTATTTACATGATCACAAAATAAACAAACAAAAAGTGATTTCTTGATAGCAATACCTTTTTAACACTTACGTACCACTTGATATTATATGAATTTCATAAATGAAGAAACAATGATGTTACCGGTTTTTCTCGCGCGAAGGTTCCTTGTTAATGGTGATGTCCTCTTGTCCTATAGGGAGCGTGCGCACCTAAATGTTCATGCGCATGGAGGGCTCCGCGCAAGTTTGGTAGTTAGAGTTCTTTTGTGGGATATGGTTAGCCTCGTCTAAGCGATGATTTGGGGCCTTCTCCCTTCAATAAACTATCTTACCCTTGGTTTTTACTTCTCGTTCACGTTCAATTTTCATATTTTTAGCCTACCCGAAATAAAAAGTAGTGTAATTATTGTAATAAGCAATTAAGTCACGTTCCAAAGTATTATTAAACCTTAAACATGATAACTATTATATACTTGATAAAATATAAAAATACCATATCGGTTCGTTAGACTGATCTCAATTGCGAAATAAATTTAGTAAATTGGTGGAGCATTTAGGTTTTGATGTGTTAGAAAGGAAATAGTTTAGTAGAATTTAGGTATTTTGGAGAGGTTTTTGAAAAAACACAATTTTTTATTTTATTAGGTGTAAACTGATAAATGTAGGCCTAACTGTACGAAACAAAATCTAAAGAGATCTAATCGTACGTCTTTTTAAGTTTGTAAACTGATAAATGTAGGCCTAATTGCCAACAACTTTGTCGAACACCCGATCAAAGCTCATTGATTACTGATGTAACCGAAAAGGAACACGCAAGCGGAAAGGAAGTTACCACATCTTCGCCGGAACCCTAGCCTTTTCGGAATGTCTGAACGTTGGAAAACTCAAGCCGCCACATCTTGAACCCTAACCATCGATTAACCTATTCGAGTCAACACAGTCCCTGTCGCCCCTATTCGAGTCAACACAGTCCCTGTCGCCGCTTCTCGTACCCATGTTGGTCACCGGTTTTGATCATCAACTCACCAGGGCCATTGCTTGAAAACCAAAAGCCCACCGTCATCTCTCTGTTAGCAGACAACAGAGGCCGGTGTAAGAGGAGTTGACGAAGGACGGTGTCGGTGATGTTGAAGATGACGGCGTAAGAGACCGATAAAACAACGATGTCTAGGGTTGGTGGAAGGTTTGATCTAGACTGTGAGAGAGAAGAATGATTAAAAAGTGAAATACTGTGAGACAAAAGACCGAAAGAGTGATAATGCTCTGTTTGGTTGTACCGTACACCCTGCACGCATCCCCAAAAAATTTAGAGCGGGTACTGTAGGTGAACAGCGGTTTCACACTCACTGTACCAACTTGCTAAATGTAGTATGATAAATGTGAATGTGGAGTTGGTTTGGTTTAATAACTCGAGTGGGTGAATGAATATATATAGAAGGTTTTAACTTATAAGTTTTTTTTAAATGACATTTTCAAACGGTCAAATATTAAATGCCTCACCAATAAATCCCATTGCCTTTTTGTTATTGCCTTGTCGAGGGCTCAATTGCGCCCTCCTAATGGCGCCGACGAAACAGGGAAAGGTGGAAGGACACTATTGTTTGAAAATAATATGAGGTGGAGGGGGCGCAGGCCGGGACTACAACGGGTAGCCTAAACTAGGCCTGGCAAATCGTGCATACCCGACCGGTGAAGACACGAACACAAAACATGTAGACATGAACACGACACGATAACTTATCATGTCATTATTTCTATACCGAATACGAACCTGTTTATACCTGGTTAACACGATAAGACACAATAATACCAGTTTATAGCAAGTTAACACGATAATACCTGTCTATACCAGGTTAATACGATAACACATGAATATGTTTCCGACACGTTAAATAGGTACCATCAGACATTAAAAAGATAGAATTCCACCTAGTAAAAACGTATAACTCTAATACTCCACCCCCACAAGTCCACAACCTATATTTTTTTAAAAAAAGATTCTTGACATGTCTTAACGGGTACTAAACAGGTAAAAATATTTAACCTGTATAGACACGGAAATTGACAGGTATATTTCGTGTCTACCTGTTTAGACTTTAGGACACAAAACCTGTTAAGGTTATACATGTACCTGTTAAAATCGTGTAGTTTCTTGTCGGGTATCCGTATTATATGATTCGGTGCATGGACACTAGAAATTTACAAAACCACCCTTATACTTTCAACAAATTTACAAAACACATATTATCCTTCTACTTATCTGCCACCAAAAGAGCTAGGGCATGATAAATAATACTAGCAACCGTCACTACCACCATCCCACCACCGTACTCCTCTAACAACTTCCATAACAAACCGCCGACTATATATTATCGCTGATCGTCCTCATTATCACAAAGGTTCAGTTATCTGATCACCCAAACCCTAGTTTTCTTCTTCATTTTTTTTAATTCTTTTATATACGTTTCGTACTAATCGATTTTACGCTTTATGTTATTTGTGTTTTGGAAGAAATGAGTTTCTAATAAAGTGTAAATCCATACGCTTTTCATGTTATTTCAGTAGGTTTTGTTTATATGAAGGTTAATGTTTATAAATATATTAATATGTATATGATAAAGTTAGTATTTTGGTTGAGCATTAGGGTTTTGATGTGTTAGAAAGGAAATAGTTTACTAGAATTTAGGTATTTTGGAGAGGTTTTTGAAAAACCACAGTTTTTTTTGGTTATTTAGGTGTAATTTATGTCTGGTTTGCTAAACAGAGTAGGCATCTTTATGCGTATTTGTTTGTTGTGTTATCTTTGTGTTTATGGTGATTTTAGGGGTTAAGAAATTGATTTAGTGGCATTGCATTTATAGATATACATATTTCCTGTACGCTTTGACGATAGAGCCTACATATGGTCTACATCTTACTTTGCTGTGTCATGGTGAAGTTTCTACAAGACCTTTGCAAATTTTCTATACCTTTTACATTAAGTCACCTGAGTTAATAATATTACTTGAATATATGCTTTTACGTGTCACATTGGTGTAAAAAATAGTGAGTGTTCACTTGATCTAATATATGTCTTGAAGTATGATCTTAAGATGTTCATTGTTGCTGCTAAATTGCGGTTTTGCTCTCGTATCTCATTTTGTTGATGCAGTATTAATTATAGTATGTTACTCAGTTTAAGCTGTTGGTTTTTCAGGGTTGTGTTGATATACTGTGAATGCTGAAGAAAGTATTTTGACACAACATGGGTTTTGACAATGAGTGTATATTAAACATCCAATCTCTTGCGGGAGAGTACTTTTGTCCTGTTTGTAGAACCCTCGTCTATCCACACGAAGCAATCCAGACACAATGCACTCATCTATATTGCAAACCTTGTTTGTCATATGTTGTAAGCAGTACTCAGGCCTGCCCTTACGATGGATACCTGGTAACTGAAGCTGGTTCAAAGGTAAACTTTTTTTCTTTTTTTATATTCTTTGTATCTTCTTAATTCTTAATTCCTTTCTAGTTATAAATTGTATGCTAATCGTTTTTTTAGCCACTCATGGAGTCAAACAAAGCTCTAGCAGAAACCATTGGGAAAACCGCTGTGCATTGCCTTTATCATCGTAGTGGCTGCGTGTGGCAAGGTCCTTTATCTGAGTGCACAACCCACTGTTCTGGTTGTGCCTTTGGTAATTCTCCAGTTGTATGCAACCGATGTGGAATTCAGATTGTGCACCGTCAAGTGCAGGAACATGCTCAGACCTGTAATGTCAATGTAATGAGATTTTCTCTTTTTGTCTTGAAGCAGAAGCTGTATTATATTGTGCATTTTAAAGTAGTTTAAATGTACATAACCAACAGGGTACAAGTACTCAGCCTCCAGTGTCTGAGGCTGCACAGGATGCTGCGTCTACCGATCAAAGCAAAATTGGTAATCAAGCAGTGGCACCACCACCAAGTTCCCAGCCACAGACATCTCATACTGCTATGGGATCTGCCGCTGCTCAAAATCTGAATCAGCCAGCTACTTCAAATCCTCTTCCTCAAGCCATGACTGCACCTGCTGTGCCAACAGCTGAGCACCAATATTATCAGCAATATCAACAATATTACCAACAGTATCCTGCCTATGATCCGTACCAGCAGTCTTATCAACAATATTACCCCTATCAACAGCAGCCTGCTCAGCAAGTCCAGCAGCTTCCTCCTCAGCCCCAGTCTCAGCCACAAGTTCAGCAACAAGTGCAAGCCCCAATGCCACAAGTACAGCCTCAGGCCCAAAACCATCCTCAGGCACAGATTCAGGGCCAAGGTCAACCACAACCTCAGACAAACCCTCAAGCTCAGTCACAAATTCCAGCTAATGGACAGCCTCAACCTCTCTACCCTCAGCCTGCGGTGGTTGCCTCAAGTCAAAACCAAGGTCAGGTGAGTTCACAACCCCAAGGTCACCCAGGCGGTCAGCCTGCTGCTCAAGGTCACATGCCTCTGCAGTCATACTCACAAGTTCAGCCGCAACTTCATGCCCAACCACCTATGCAAGCACCTCAATATCAGCAACCTATTCCACAGATGCATCCTCCTCGGGCGCCTCAAGTGCAACCATATCCTCAAACCCAACCACAGGCACAACCTTACCCACAACCACAATCTTACCCACAGCCACACTCACATTTCCATCCGCAGCCTCAGCCTCAGCTGCAGCCGATTAATCCCCAGCTTCCTCCGGCAAGTCATCCACCTTATCCATCACAGCCCCATCCGCAAATTCAGCATGTCCCACCACAACAGCATCCTATGCAAGTGCAGCCGCCATCTGGCTCTTTACCGCCACAATTCCCACCACCTCCACCTCCGCATATGCGGCCTTCACAACCTCCTCATATGATGCCACCTCAGCAGCGTCCTGTTACACATCAAGTTCAGCAACCAGTGCCTCCACCATATATGCAGCAGCCTCAAGCGTTTCCAGGACAAACGCCTAGTCAACTCCAAGGTCAGCCACAGCATGCAGGTCCTTATGCACATCAGCATCTTCAGGCACGTCCACAGTTTCCACCTCAGCCAATGCAACAACCTTCTCCTGGATTTGTTCAACCACAACAAGGGAATTCATTGCCACATGGCATGCCACCTCAAAGTTATGTGGGAAGACCTGCTATGTTGAATCAGGGAGGTCAGCCACAGCAATTTCCCCAGTCTTCTGCTTCAGCAGGTGTTGCACCTCCAGCCAGACCGCCACAGTTTGGTTCAAACCAGCCTTCTGTAAATCAGAGTAATGTTAAATTGACTAACCAACAATATGTGCATACAGATCAGCAACATAATGAATATGCACCATCTTCGGGTGGTGATCAAACCTCTGAAAGAAGGCTAGACCAACAAGAAGATAAATCGCCTTCTCTAAAGAAGTCTGAGCCAATGAATAATGATTTTGGAGCTAATTTTAATAAAGTAAAACCTGAGGCAAGCATGAAAGATGAATTTAAGCGTGAAGATGGCCAGAGGAAAGATGAAGCATTGACCAAGGATGCTGTCTCTGAGTTACCTCAGGCACAAGGTGATTCTGTTTCTACGCTAAGAGTAAAAGAAGAGAGCAGGGATGGTGCCTCGGAAGATCATTCTCAGACTGACAACGGACCATTTAGTCAATCCCAAACAACACCTCAAGGCCAGATTGGTGAAGTGTCTGGCGGATTTCCAAGCAAGGGCACGGAACAATCTTCTCATATTGCTCCTATTTCAGAACAAGGAAGATCTACACACCCTCCTGTGCCTTATGGGCCTCCTGGGCATGGTTACTTGCCTCATGGCCCTCATCCAGGTGAGCAATTTCACCCACCTGGTCCAAATCAACCTCTTCCCTTCAACCCTGAGGTTCCATCGGGTGGACCTAATAGTTTTGCTAACAACAGAGGTTATGAACCACAATCTGCTGGACATGGTAGGTTTTCCAGGATGTCTCAAGGTGATCCATTCGGACCCCCTCCGCCGCATGGGCCTGATGGTCAATCTGTTCTACGTCATCATGGTCCAAAGGAATCTGATATGTACCAAAACCAGAGGCCTTCTCATTTTGACCGTAGACGACAAGATTCCCATTTTCCTGGAAATTTAGACCGGGGACCTTATCGGCCACCTTATGGTGCTGAATCAGATTCAATGAGGATGAACGGGCCCCCACCACCAGGTCTTGACTCGTCATCAGCACCTGGTTTTGGTGATGAAAATTTTAGAACCTCTGATACTTTTCCCGTGCCACCGAACCGTCATCGTGAGGAAAGTTTCAAACAATTTCCTGGCCCCCCTAACTTGGGCAGTGAGGGTTCTCCAAAGTTTGGAAGTCACTTGTCAAGGCCATCGGGTGGTTATGGGATGGATGCACCATCAAGGTTTCATGAAAAAGATCCCCATGGATATGGCTATGATGGTGGGCAGAGGTTGCCACCATATCATCCCAATGAGTCTGGTGGAAGACTGCTTCCTGCTAATATACATGATAACAGAGGGAGGTTTGATCATAATCGCCAAAACCCTGATTTTCTTGGACCAATGCATGGTTTTGGTCGCCATCATAGGGATCATTTACCACCCACTAGTCCAGGAAATCCATTCGGTGGTCCACGTAACATTGATTTTGATGGCAGAAATATGGAAAGGCAACCATTTGGTGAAAGATTTCCAATGGGGCCACCTGGTTACATGCATAGAGCGGAGTTTGATGGCCCAGGAAAGCCCCCGAATGGTGGACCTTTTGGCCCAAGGGATCTACCCGGTCGTGGTGAGCCTGGTTTTGGCTCATTCCATGATTATGGTCGTTTAGGCGAAAATGGGCCTGGAGGTTTCTCTCATCCACCACGTTTTGGAGATTCATTTGGCCCCAAGTCAACTCATCCATCTTTGGATGAACCAGTATTTAGAAATAGTTATCCTCGTCAGGGATTCCCAAGTGATGGTGGATTTTATGCAGTAAGTACTCTATATACCTTTTTAAGTATCATATCATTGTTACTAGTTCCTACAAATGTAAATGTTGAGTGTTAAATTCTGGTATATATAGGGCGGGCCTGACTCATTTGATCCGTTAATGAAGAGAAAGACGTTTAGCATGGGCTGGTGTCGTATTTGTAAAGTTGACTGTGAAAGTGTGGAAGGTCTGGATATGCATGGTCAAACACGTGAGCACCAGAGGATGTCTATGGATATGGTTCTTGGCATTAAGAAGAAAAATTCGAAGAGACAAAAGTAAGTCATATTTTGGTTCTTTTAAACAATTACTGATTCTTTCTGTGGCCTAAACCTATAAGTGTTTTTCCCGTATCGTAGAACATCTAATGAACGTGAGGAGGCTAGCAAATTCAGAATTTAGAGACTTATGCTCATGCTGATGTGTCTAAGGTGATGATGGTGGAACTGATAATTGATCAAAGCAATACCATCTTTGGTATTTTTACATTTAGTAAGTGGTGAGTCATTGTCAGATGGTCTTTCAGATGGTTTATGCTTGTTTTGTGTTTCAGGTTGCTGCTTTGTTATTCAAGATGGTTTTTGGGAACTGTAAGTTTCTTGGAAGTTAGGTTGGTTTTGTTTTAATATCCTGAACTTTGATAGCTTCATGTTGGACTGGTGTTCTTAGATATCGCTTTCTAGTATGATCAAGTTCTATGTCTGAAATTCTGGTTTTACCTTTTCAAAATATCTGGTGTTATTTTTTTAGGCTATATTATGTATCCATCCCGAGGTATTATTCCTCACCAGTAATCTAAGCAATTAATGCGGTGGGAAATCAAATATCGGTCAAGAGATGATATTTGATATATAGGTTATTGCGGTGGGATATTGGTGGGAAATTGGTAATTTTAATATCATGTAGCGTGTGTATGTGTGTGTGTATATCAACACATAAAACCTAATTATATATAATATTTGAAACAATTCCTAATTGAAAGAAAATCGAGACGAAGGGGAGACAAACTAACAAAGTCTTTGTTGTTTGGTTGTATAGGTTAATGGGACACAAAGTCACATAGCATCACATATGTTATGGGCTTATTCCACAAAAAAAATGTATTTTATCAGCTTTTATTTTAGTTTGGCTTGCAAAAAAAAACCCTGGAAATTAGGCAATATGACCGAATTTTAAGAATCAAAATATCAGTGGGATATTGGTCGATATCACCGATATTATCGGTGCCGATATTTCAAACCGATATTTGACAAAAAGTCCGATAACCGCTATCCCACCGATATTGACTGCTTAGCCAGTAATTGATTGCTGCATGATTGATGATTTGCTGGCTATCCGGTGCCATTGCTAGATTCACGATCTAAATAATATGTTTAGTCTAGAATATTTCCTCTAATCTTGTTTAGCACAACTTTAGCTTGTGGCATTTCATCCTTATTCTTGCTCTCGAGATGTATTTTGAGTTTTGAAATGCCATGAAGCCATAGGCAGGGCACTTATGTGAGGATTACCATAGGAGAAGGAATGGGCTTGTTTTATCCTGAGCCAATGTGGCTTTTAGTTTGGCTAGTAGTTGCTACTCTTTGTTTTTGCAAAGAAAGTGAGAATTTCCTGGTGCCTTTTAGTTGCAGAAATAGCAAAAATACTTTGGCAGCTTAAGAATATGTTACGAAGGAAATATTTACTTTTTGACGTATGCTTATTGCATATCTCTTGGTTTTAAAAAAAGAAAATCAAAAGGACGGGGAAACACTCAAGGGAGGGTGATGCGCAGCGATTCCTTTAAGGCATTGTTGAGGTGATGATTTAAATCTGATTCGATTGCATTGCCTGAAGCGGTGGTTCTGTATGCATGAAGGAGAAGGCTTGTATGCAAGAGGAAGATATGGACATCTTTGTAGAACCACCTCCTAACCTTACTAACCTTTTTTATATGGTGATATGGGCTCTTGATTTGCAAGCATTTGCCCATTGTCCTCCTTCGGACGCTGCTTCATGAGCTTGTACTATGAATTGATGGGTTATTTAGGGAGTACCTGCATAGACTACTTGTACCTCAAGGTTTAACATATGTTCAAAATAGAATTGCCTTATATCTTGCAAATGCTTTTTTTTTTCTTCTTTCTACGAGTTTCAGTACGGATCCTTAGGTATGAGAAAAAACCCTGTTCAAATGGGTTTAAGTAGCCTGTACATAGGGTTACCTTGGTAGTACTTAGCACTGGGCTTCTATTGGTTGTACACAGAGCTTTTTCTGTAGGTAGTTATGTAAATATCTTATTTTTTGGTGCTTAACGCCGTTTTTAAACCAAGGCATATCTAGAAGATTGCATGTTCATTTGTTTCCGTTTAATAAAAGCTTAGAGGCCATATATGATTTAGTTTTAGATTCGTAAAATTTGCACTCGCCAAATGTAGATGAACAACCTGCTACGACTTGAGGGAGGAATCTAAGCATATGTTAGATTTGTTGGTTACAGTTCTTTTAGGTCAGCTGCTTGTATGTTATAATAGAGGTCAATTCTAGACTTCTAGATACATGTCCTGTTACATGAACAAGATCATAATTTCATCTAGAAACTACTAGAAAAATCACCTGATCTTCTAACAAGCATAGAAACCATGCACGTCTAGCAAGTTCAATTATTTATGTCAGGCCTATTATATTCATTAGTTTCCGGGACAAGTAACAAGGAATTTGCTGAGCAATGTATAGTTTCACATGGATATCCTTATTAGCTTAAATGGTTATGGTTCTATCGAGTACGAATGGAAAATACGACAAAATGATTGAAAAACAAAATTGCTAGGTACCGCTTAGAACTTGGCACAATGGGTCAATATTGGTTATGTTATATGACTTGCATCTATAATGGATCAAACCGGTAAAATAAAAAAAAATAACCAAAAAGGAATTGTGTCGGCTTGGTTCAAACTGGTTGAAAGTCATCCAGTTTGTATATTTAATGCGTAAGACTTCTAAATAATTGTATTAGGTTATAGTATCGGTGAGAGGATATAGACATTCTGAATTATGAAAAGATAACCCAAGTGTTTTGTGAGGACTGACTATTAACCCACGTGCCTGACCACCTGTTTTGTCACCTCTAGTTTAAAACATTGGGAGAATGCACCCAAAGTTATAGACAATTGCCTTTTCCCCTTCACTAAATCATCAGAGTTGGACTACTATGCTGCTGTGTATAAATATTATTATATCATTAGACATACAATTGGTTGATAGATGTTACAACTTTAGAGAGTGTGGCTCATTGTCTGGTCCCAAACTTTTGCTGGGTTTTGGCTCTTTTTATATTTAGGCCAAGTATCTGAGTTGCTGTGGGTGTTAACTTTTATAATATTAGTATCTAACTCAACAATGAGTGTCTGTGAAGCAGTGTCGGGACCGAACTTTTCAACTGAGGGGTCATAATAGAACGTTTACATTCACTTCAACTATTCTACCGGTGACATTTTGAGACAAAGTGACGATCTTATATACCCCTACTGATAGAAAATTTTGCCGGTCGAATGCTCAATGGACCATGGACCCCGGACCCTGAACCACCTCTGATTGTACCTGTGGTGTGAAGTATTTTTTTTGTTCCGTCTAACCGACGCCCACTTGTTGATCCAGGTATCAATTTTATATTATTAGATCGTGCATTCAAAAGCTGTATATTCATATGAAACTTTGTATTGATATTATTGTATGGAAGCCATTGTTGGGAAAATTATTCATTACTAATAATTTAATTCAGTATTTTATTTGTTTGCTTAAAAAGCCAAATATTTTTTATAACCTTGTGTGTTGAATAAGATTATACAATTTCTTTTTAAAATATTCATAAACATTGTGTAAAATCATTTATATTGGCTTGTCATTACTTACTGAATTTTGTTTTAGATTAATTATCCGATTATCGTGAGTTGAAGAAACACACCTTTTGTTGTATGAACTAGTTTTTATTATGTAATTGATTGGAATTAATATTTAAATAACCAGTTAAAAACAAACGAGAATATGTAACTAACTACAAATCGAATGAAAAAAATACGTTTGAATAGATGTAGTTTGTCATATTTGTAACTTCAGTACTTTTACAACGTACAAGAATGTTCTTCCGAGTAATTTACAAGAGTTAGATGCCATTTTGGTCCCGGTCATTCGTTAAGAGATGTCATATTCATTAAAAAAAATCATGCTTTACATAATTAACCAACTCGCTTCACTTTAAATGCATAGCAAATGTTTGTTTTATTAGTAAAAGTTTAGTATTGTAGCAAATGCGTAGCAAAATTCTAAAATGTGTGCGTATAACACTTTCATGTTTTACCTAAGTAACTCGCTTCACTTTAAAAAGTTTCTATACTAAAAATCTCTTAAAACACTATGGAATGGAACAAAGAACCAAGGTAAGTTACTTATTTAGGCATTTTGTTTGTTTATTTTCTCCATCCACTTTCCCAGTTCCCACTTGCATCGTTATCTTCTTGTGTCTTGTGGCATGCTCAATGTGTGTCCGTCACAAGTTTAGTACAATTTTATATAGTTTTTGTTTTATTAGAGGTTTAGTATAAATTTAGATATTATCAACCGATGTTTTTTTATTGATTTAATCTCTTTGCACAAGAGGGATGTAAAGAAAAATAACATAGATTTCACTGATCGAGAGAGAGAATTTGGTAGACGACCGTCTATGTCGGTGGAGGTGGTGGCTGTCGTCACCCGTCACGGATCCGTTCAGATCTGCACTTTTTGAGAAAGTAGAAGAGAGAGGTAGACATGGGATGTGGTGGTGGAGTGTGTGGTGGCGGCGGGCGAGGTGATTGGGGTGGGTGTTCGCGGTAACTGTGGAGGTGGCGATTGTGCTGGGTTTTATTGAGGTAGAGAAAAGGGATACAAGAGAGAAACAGAGAGAGGGATAAAGAGAGTAGGGCTGTTCAAAAACGCTCGCCGCTCGCCGCTTGTTCGGAATTTGCTTGGAAATTGCTCGTTCGATTTCCGCTCGGTTGTAAATGAGCCGCTCGGCTTGGTTCGGCTCGATATAATTTGTATTAATTTATTATATATATAATTATATACAGGTTTAGGTTTCTGTACAAAGGACATATTTCGTGAGAAGTGTGAGAAAGATTAAGAATTGACATGTAGGCATCATGTTTTGGATTTAGGAATGATGTTTTAGGTTATTTTAATTTGAAAAACACCAAACACAACAATTTAAAACACAATGCAATGTATTATAGTTATTAAATTTAAAAAACAACTAAAACGCACTACTTAACACTTAAAACACACTGTTTAATGTTCTTAGCATGGTGTTTTAAGTTTTAGGCCTAAAATACATTGTTTTTTGTTTTTAATTGTTATGTTTGGTGTTTTTCTAGGCAAAACAATCCAAAACATCATGAATAAGTTCAAAAAATGATGCCTAAGTGATGTGCTAAAAGTAGTTTAATAAAAATAACTAAATTAAACCTAAAACTAGACACTAAGTAATACTCTAGACTCTCTAAAACTAAACTACTGACAGGCAAGTGAACCTATCGACTCTAGTATAGCTAAAGTAAGTCCGGATATCGAACCCACGAGACTCTAATGGAAAACGAAAACTAGACTCGATTACTTATCCTAAATATCTATTAAATTAATTTATTATTTTAAAGGGGGGTTTTACTGAAAAATAAAAATGCAATAAAATAAAGATTAACTAAGGTTAACTAAACTGAACTAAAGACACGAACTTAACTGAGCTGAATTCAGATGATGACAATACACTACCTAGACCAGACTCCTAACTATGCCTGATAAGCTTCTATGGTTATGGAACTGCTTTGGAACCGGGATCTTAAAATACTAAACATCAAGAATAAACTAGACACCCTCGACCCTTCTCAAGGGGATACCCTAGAATATTGTTGTGCTGTTAAACTACCGGTTGGAGTACAAACCCTCACAGGTTATCTAACTCTTATGATCGAGTACCCGCTAGACAATCTACCTCACAGCGCGAAAGCCTCACTACACTAGGTGTAAGGGGTAATTATTGAAGCCTAGATCTAACTTGATATGCAAGAATTGAAAGGGAAACTAGGCAGATCTTCTCACAAAGTCTCTAACCTAGCAATTTAACAACCTAGACATACCAACAAGCCCTCACCTCACAGCTATTGAACTTGGAAGAATACCTAAAATCTTCTAACCATCAAATATCACTCCTATGGTAAACTCGCGAACATTGACCATAAACTAGTTGCTACACAAAGTCTGCAACCTAACTAGCACTCATACATGAAAGACATTCACAAAAGTGCAAGTGGAGTGAATAAGTGACAATCAAAAAATAATAAATACGCATATACACCAGATCTAGAGAAATCAAAATCTTTACTGAATCATAAATCCAAAACAAGTTCCAAAAACCATAGAAAACGCAAATCAAAACATAATTATTTGTCTTAGTCTAGGTAGCTATAAGAGTTTTAGCCAATAATCATCTTGAAAAGAAAAACAAAAACAAATAAAAGTTCAGCAATCATTGTCAAGAATAAAGATAATAAAGAAACGAAGGAACCGAATGATTGACACCCGAATACTCGCTCCCAAGGCTTAGAACCTTTGATCCTTGGCTTGCCTCCCTAATAATATTTGCTTCTTTTCCTCTGCGGCTGCTGTCCTATCTTATTCGGCTGCTTTGTTCCGTCGATGTGGCTCCCAATCTCCGAAAATAATAATCTCTTCAAAACAATTATTCCGCCGTCAAAAAAAACAACTAGCCGCCTCCTGTCTAAACCTCCTCCCCAAATAATAATAACCCTCTTAGTGGAGCCCTCCAAATTTTTGGGTGTGGATCTTTTTGGGCCGTGACAATAAAGTCACCGTTCTTTTCTTTTTTTTATTTAATTTATTATATTATTATTATTAAACATATTACTCCATTATTCTAACTAAAATACTATTATTATATAGTAATTTAACTCCGTGCTCTCGACTAAGGTGTTCTTGACTTGACCAGATTTGTTCGTTTACACTCCAACGTTCATGAACACCTACAAAATATAAAATAAAATAGATAAACACTAAAAAATACTCAAAAATAATAAAAATCTATAAAGACCTAAAATAAATAAAATAGACAATGACAACCCTAAAACTATTAAAAATACTATCTAAACGACTCGAAAACTGTACAAACTTTACATTGGAAATAGATGTATTTTACAATACATCACTAAGTATCAAATTTTAATCTTTCTCACACTTTTCACGAAATATAGCCTTTGTACAGGAACCTCACCCATTATATACATACACATTAATTACATTTATATTTATAGTTTTATACATGCCACTCTATTGGGTTTGGCTCAATATATGCATATATACCATTGTATTTATAGTTATTGGCCCAGTCAACTCAATGATAACTTAACAGTAAGTTTAATTGTAAAACCCTAAGTCGTGAAAAAACATGTTTGACTTCATATTCCCATTAGTCGTCCACCATCAATCATCTCCAGCTATCAAACCTATGCCACAACGCGACAATTGTTATCTGTAATATGCTCATCACCTCAATGGCCTCAACTAGAGCCTCATTCTCGAATGGTCGAACCTCAATCATCACTAGGCAGCGAGAATATTAAAGAAAACATCTCAAATCTATGGCTAACCAAAAACACTCGCCGCTCATCGCTCGCTCGAAAAAATGTGCGCTCAAACAACGCTCGCTCACTTTCTGGATCGATTGTAAACGAGCCGATCCGCTCGGTTCGGTATCTAAATGAGCCAAGCACGAGCAAAGGTCCACTCGGTTCGAATCGACTCATGAACAACCCTAAGAGATAGAGAGAGTCTCCTGGTTTAGTGAAAGTATTTTTGGTTTGGTAAGTTAAGGGGTTGCAAGTGGGGGATAAAAGAGACTGATATCAATGAATACACTGAAAATTCACCATAAACCAAATATGTTGTTTAGTGCTATTATCTGTTACCCTAAATAAACAGTAATAAGTAATGACATTACATAATATAAAAAAATCTGTAGTAAAGTACTAAGGCATGTTATATATATTATATTACATTATTACATAAACAAACATAACGTTATACATTACGATAAGTATTTTCTTTATAAGAAGATGTAGTAAAAGAATTATATAAGGGGGAGGGGCGTTCGTAGAGAACTCTTTTTACTTCACTGATTTTAACCAATTATACAGTGTCACATCAATTCACTGATTTAATTCATTGAAACACTTTTTTATGCAGCACTCAACTATTCGTATTTTTTGTTTTTCATTTAAATACAAATCTAAACTCGTTTTTTTTTTAAAATCACACGGTTTTATAAATTTTATCACCAAACCGTCAGCACGATTTAATTTCTCATAACCGTCTCCACCCAGCACGGTCAAAAATATTTATTTCCATTAAAATCGGTCTCATCTAACCGTCAGAAAAATTCTATTTTACATGCAATACGGTTGAAATTTTTGTGTATATAAACGATGGTGGTGAAAACACACTTCAACATCAACAACACCCTCACCCTTCAAAATGACTCGCTGAACCGAAAATGAAGAAATTGCTCTGGTTGTGTGCGTTAAAGACACACAAAATGACCCATTTTTAATACGGGTCAACCCGAACCCGACCCCTTTTTTTACCGGGTCGTGTTACTTGACCCAAATCTGTTTTTTTTTTTCGTGTTGGGTTCGGACCGGTTTTCGGGTCGTGTCAATAATTGCCGCCCCTACACTCCTATACCTTTTAACCTAAGACTAACATGCGTACAACCACTACTATAAGCGAACAATACTGTTATTGGTATTTTTTTTCAATATCGGAAATGGTATGGACTCCCGCCACGAAGCGCGGGCGTCGAAACCACTAGTTTTATTATTTATAGTGGACCACCGTATGCGTACACAAGGTTGCCGTGCTATACACTACCTTTAGGTTGGAAATGGAATTACAATATTTATGACCATCATAAGCGTTTAGTGCACCCACCATACTCTATAATAACTTTGGGTAGAAGTTATAGATCCAAATTTTGTGTTATTTCTTAATGCTTTATAGCGTATTCAACAAAGTATATCTTAAGCGATCATTATTTATCTTTACTAGATGTTAATGTGGTAAAAATACACTAAGTTGAATTGAAATATAAGGCGGACCTCAAGAGTGTTCATAATGTCTTTTGCAGAAGCACAATTTTTATATACATATATGAGCTTACCGTGTTTTCAAATCATGTTTTGGTTTCGAGTTTCAACTACTTACACCTTTGAAGAGGAAAGATCCGGTACAAATAGCTTTTTTGGTAAGAACTGTGAGAATCAAAGGAGGGTATTTTTTTTTAATTTTTTTTTTAAATTTTTTTTCCCCATATTGTTAAACATGTATTATAGTATTGAAAACTAAAAAAAAAAAAAAATTGGCGTAGAGTAATTACGTGTAGAGTAATTACATAATTACTCTAGTGTAAACTAATGTATTTACCTTAATGACGTAATTACACTAAAAAATTTTTTTTTTAATTTTTTTTTGTATTATTCATCTAGAAAGAATGTTTAAGCACATGGGAAAAAAAATTCTAAAAAAATAAATAAATTTTTTTTACCCTCTTTGATTCTCACAGTTCTTACAAAAAAACTATATGTATTTGATCTTTACTCCACCTTTGAAAGATACTTGATATTTTGTATAATTACAACTTTTCTATTAACTCTTTTAATTCTTACGTAGTGCATATGTATACGACTAGATTTGGAAATGGGCACAATATGAAAGATCGTTTATATGCACATGTCCCTTCTAGATGCCAATTTGGTCGTGAGCTTCATTCTCGGTCTAGTCTTACTTTAGCTTTTGTAAGAGTTATTACTTATTTGGCTGGACACATGTATTGTTTACCCGTTTATGTATTCATAGCACAAGACTATACTACTTAAGTTGGGGTGCATACTCATCACCTGATACATATATTCTCAAACCAAATGCTTTAACTCATATGAATAGTGTTTACGTGAACGTTGAATGGGTTGTTCGATATAAAACTTATGTTAGGAAACCAAATATAGTTTATTACCTAATTAGTTCTCAATTTGATCTGCATTGTGCTAAATGAACCAAATTTTGTAACTTGATGCACATTAAGACAACAAGAACATGTTTGTGTAGTGTGTTGACAATTGTACATAGTCAATGTTATTGTGAAAGCACAATACTAATATACAGACTTAAAATAATCATAAGAAATGAATATTATGCATACATGACAGTTTAATTAGACCACTGTAATTGCCAAAAAAAACTATATACATTAGTTATTGTAAAATAGTATGGCTGATAAGTAATATAATGTAGAATGAGACTCGTAAGATACATACATATTGTTCTAAATCAAAACAAAAACTAGACTAAACATCTAAGAAGGTTTATAATGGAGCATGAACATTGTAAGACGCAAAGAGCATCACTATTCACTAGAGAAAACTATCATATATAAGATTATTAATTGATTTACAAGTATATACTAGAAACTAATATATGAATAATGCACACATAAAGCCATAAGGTGTGACCAATATCCTAGTCACAATCACTACCCTCCACGTCATCGCCACATCACTGTACCGTCCATTACTATCCTCCATCACCAACCTAGAGGCTATGGGTGTGGTCAAAATCCTCCATTACCCTCCATAACATTCCAAAATAAAAACCCTCCATAACCATAGTGAGCTCCCTCACGGTCATCATGCGTGAGGGAGTAAGGGGCGATATTCCCGTGAGCCACAACCCTCTTAGTAGCCCCATGCCCTTTGGCAAGTAAGGGGCTGTTTGTTTTACTTTTTATTGAGACAAATGTCTGAATTAGTCAAACAGTGTTCATTCAGACTGTTTGTTTCACGGGCAGATGTTTGAATCGGTTTAGACAATTGCCTCTGTATGTGTAAACTTTATACTAAGGGGCTGTTTGTTTCAGCTCTTAATGAGCTTTTAATGGGACAAATATCTGAATCAATCAAACATTTGCCTCTGAATGAGTATGCTTTATACTGAGTCTAAATGAGTCAAATCTTTTACTGATTCAGCATTTAATAGTTTAATCTTTTTACTGGTTCAGCACTTAGAAGTTGCAAAACAACCTGTAAGTATGAAACATAGAAAATTTAATTACATCGATAAAAAATACTAGCAAAAAAAGAAACTAATAGAAAAAAAACTACTTAAAATTGTAGTAAATGCAAACATCCTTCATTTTAAATTTTTCAAAACATTAAAAAACAACTTATTATCTCACCCGTCCGATCACCCCACCTTGCAACAAATCTCATCCGTCCATTCTTCCGTTACCAGTTCAAATTTCAAAATAGCAAAAACTTTTTACATTTTAAAGCCGTTTGAATTTTGATCCACACAAACCCACTTTCCAGATCCAAAACCACTAATCCCAAACCAAAACCACTTAACCACTTGTACAGTACTACAATATACATCATCACCACTAATACTCTGCAAACCACATCTTCCCTATAATAATACACCATTACACCCCCACCCTCACTCTCTTCATCCAAACCCTAAGAATCTCTCTCTCTCTCTCTCTATCACCCAAACAATAATAATAATATTATTATCAAACCGAACCAAAATTTTATAAAAAAATGCGTGAAATCCTTCACATACAAGGAGGCCAATGCGGCAACCAGATCGGAGCAAAGTTCTGGGAGGTAGTGTGTGCAGAACACGGTATCGATGTAACAGGAAAGTATACAGGAGACACTGAGTTACAGTTGGAGAGGATTAATGTTTATTATAATGAAGCGAGTGGGGGAAGGTACGTTCCACGTGCCGTGCTTATGGATCTGGAGCCTGGAACCATGGATAGTCTTAGATCTGGAATGTACGGACAGATATTTAGGCCGGATAACTTTGTGTTTGGACAGTCTGGTGCTGGGAATAATTGGGCCAAAGGACATTATACTGAAGGTGCTGAGTTGATTGACTCGGTTTTGGATGTTGTTAGGAAAGAGGCTGAGAACTGTGATTGTTTGCAAGGTATAATATGTTTTTTTTTGTGATTTTTTTTTATATTGTTTGATGAGTTGTGATGATATTATGTTAGAATTTGTAGATCTGTGGTTTTGGTTTACGATTTGTGTGAATATGATGTTAAAATGTGTTATAGGGTTTGTATACACTTATTCGACTTGTTAGAGGTTTACACACCGGTTATTACTTTAACTGGTTTGGTTTGGTTTGGTTTGGTTCGGTTATTCATTTTAACTAGTTTTGTAATTCACCTGTTATTTTCATTTTTAGGTTTTTTTTCATGGTTACAAACCGGTTAAGAATAATCGGTTAATAAATGGTTATTTAAAAAAAATCCTTAACTGGTTACTAATCTATGGTTAAAAAATGACCACTTATTGGTTATACTAAAAAATAACCACTAATCAGTTACTTATCGGGCGGTTATCAATCAGTTACTGTTTCAGTAACCAGTTATGGTTATTTAACCGGTTTATTTTGTGCGCCTATATGAGTAGCGTAATAAGGGAATGTCAGCTATGTGACCGGTATACTTGTATGATTGGTATGCACTTATACGGGTTGGATACGTGTTAGGGAATGTCAGTTTTGTTGCGTGATTTGAATGTATATGAGCCGTATATGTATAGAGTTGTTCGCATAGCAGCACACTTTGTTGTCCTGTTTGAAATGGTAGATCTGAATGCTTGTGAAGCAAATGATGGTTGTTGTATCAGTTTATTATATTAGGTTTTTGTTTTAAAGTTAAGTTGTTATAAAGTATTGATGTATGGGTCTAAGATTCTACTCATTGATGTTCAATCTTGTCATCTATAATCTTTATTTCAATCATAATCTGTTTGGTGTTTGTTGATTGTTAAAGATGCTTATTTTTGTTGTTGTAGGTTTTCAGGTGTGCCATTCACTTGGTGGTGGGACAGGGTCAGGTATGGGAACACTATTGATTTCAAAGATCAGAGAGGAATATCCGGATAGGATGATGATGACTTTCTCCGTGTTTCCTTCTCCCAAGGTTTCCGATACTGTTGTTGAGCCTTACAATGCGACATTGTCGGTCCATCAGCTAGTTGAGAATGCTGATGAATGTATGGTTCTTGATAATGAAGCATTGTATGATATTTGCTTCAGGACACTCAAACTGACAACCCCAAGCTGTAAGTTCCGTAAAAAAACGAGTTACATTTTAGTTTTTCAGCATTTCATTGTTATTTGATTATGATAATTGTGAGTTTTTTTATGGCAGTTGGGTGATCTTAACCATCTCATTTCCGCAACCATGTCTGGTGTCACATGCTGTCTAAGGTTTCCGGGCAGCTTAACTCTGATTTAAGGAAACTTGCAGTGAATCTTATTCCGTTCCCGCGTCTTCACTTCTTCATGGTTGGTTTTGCACCTCTTACCTCACGTGGGTCCCAACAATACCGTGCCTTAACTGTCCCTGAACTCACTCAACAAATGTGGGATGCAAAGAACATGATGTGTGCTGCTGACCCGCGACACGGGCGTTATCTAACTGCATCTGCCATCTACCGTGGAAAGATGAGCACCAAAGAAGTCGATGAGCAAATGTTAAACGTCCAAAACAAGAACTCTTCGTATTTTGTTGAGTGGATCCCCAACAATGTGAAGTCAACCGTGTGTGATATCCCACCTACTGGTTTGAAAATGGCGTCAACCTTCATTGGTAATTCAACCTCCATTCAAGAAATGTTCAGGCGTGTGAGCGAGCAGTTTACTGCCATGTTCAGGAGGAAGGCTTTCTTGCATTGGTACACAGGTGAGGGTATGGATGAGATGGAGTTTACTGAGGCCGAGAGCAATATGAATGATTTGGTTTCCGAGTATCAACAATATCAGGACGCAACTGCAGATGAAGAGGTGAGTATGAGGAGGAAGACGAGGGTGAGTATGACCGAGGCTTAATGATTTGTTGCTTGTGTATCAGTTTGGTGGTAATCTCGACTACCGTTTAGTAAGAATCTAATTGCAGGTTAGTTATGGTAGCAGTTTAAAAGAAAACACTGTTTTTTTCCTATGAATTGTGTTACTGTTTGTTTGATTAAGAATATGTGCGTTTTCCATATTTGTCATGGTTGTTTATCTTGTCATACCTTATCGTTTTTTCCCCTTGTTGATAATCAGTACCAAAGTCCAAAGCTTTGGTATGGCGCTAGGCCTGTATATTATTTAAGGATTTGATGTGTATAATAAGCTTTTACTTGTGTATGATCAATACTGCATATGCATAAAAGTATACCCCAAATATTAAGTAATGCTGTCGGAAAAATCGTATGTTACACGATATGAACTTCAATACATTATCAGACAACCTAAACCAGTGGTCGCTCGCGTCTCACAACGAACAGCCTTACATATTTGAAGTGTCATTGAACCGTTTGTTTTTTCCTTAATTAACCGTTGAAGTGTGTCAAGGAACCCGTGAATCATCTGGAATTCTTGTATTCTAGGAAAAAAAAAAAATCCACCATACGTTCTCTTTAGGAAACATTTGTCTGTATGCTTTAACAAGCCTGTAGTCTATAACAACCCCAACCCACAACAATGTACTCACTAATTGAGGAAGATCTTGTTGGGTGCTACTCTCTATAAGTTTGCGTACGCTATACGTGGTTGCAAGAAAACTCTTAGCTCACAACCCAAAAAGTTCATCACGTCATATATGCACATGTGTGACACCTTAGGCAAATCCCGCATTGGCCTTCCACATAAGAGTTCCTTTCACTTAGTAATGCACAACCTCACATACCATTAACAAATTTGGGTGTGTTGGTTACTGATGAGAAGAGAATTCCATAGTTAGATGTGTTTGCATGAAAACAATTCTGGATGGGTGACCTCCTTGTACGTTTCAACTCGGGAACTGAAAATATATATTTGAGCTTATTGTGTGAAAAAATGAACAATATTGAGTGGCATAACGGGCCAAATGTTCTAAAGAAGTATGATTTTCTTACATGATATGCAAACTTGGGTGCTCCGACCGTCACTTTTGTTGAAGTGAAACCATATGACACATAATCCTTGTCTCTTTAAAATTCATAGTTATACACCTTCATCATCTCAAAATTGATGACAATGTATCACTTTTAGCATAATTTCATTTACTTGCTATTTAGACTGTATATTTCTTCTTGGTCGTTAATGATGCAAGAGTATCTTCCTATTCGATTTTTAAAATTTTTTATTTATGTTTATCTTTTTACTAGAATATACCCCGGGAGCGTCCCGGGGTTGACAAATATAATATGGCGTGATAAAATATGAGTTGAAAAGGCTTAATTTAATAAAAATCAAGGAATGAATTTGCAATCTGTTATTTAGGTATCACACTTAGTACATCAAGTTTTTTTATATAAAGCGAATACAAATCTTGATGTACCATGAAGCCATCACCTCAACCGGATTTAGATCCGTAAACTCTCGAGAGAATTTAAAGAACTTTCATGAACCAAAACCCATATGGTATAATTCACTACAAAAAATTAACTTAAAGATTGCACAACTATATTTTTCCCTAACCGATTTACAGATTCTCAATCTAAACATGATGTTAAAAAAAGTCACAGTTCAAATGCTCAATAGTGTTGAAATGTGATGATGTCTTTCCTTTCTTTATAGAGAAATAGATCATTGTTGAGTTGAAATGTTAGCTTTTCTTTCCAACGTTTCGACTACAATATGTTAATTTGCCTAATTGCCTCCATAGTGTTGAATTATTAAAACTTCCTTTTTTCCTTCCATGGACAATTGCAAAGATTTTCCTTAGACTACAGTTTGAAAAATTCAACCCCCAGCTTCATTATCATTCGCCTCGCGAATCACATCATTGACAACAATTGTCTGATAGTCCATACTTGAAAAACTCACTCTGTGAGAGAAGATTTTTATGGATACCTGTTTTAAAGACACCTTTTATATGTATACCATTTTTTTTCAAACTTTTCAAACTGCATTAACAACTTCAATAAACAGTTCCCAAACTAATAGAAGAAAAAGCCAACAAAATTCTTATTTTATGGCTCATGACTAAAGAAAAAGCTAAGAAATTCATATTCTAAGTATGCTTAACTATGATACTAAAACTGAATGAAACTTACATAGAGAACTAAGCATCAACGCCCATGTCTTCCCCTTTACAATTCTGTTGATTGCATAATGCTATCCTTCCGTCCCCTCCCGGAAGCGTTTCTTGGCAGGCCCTTCACTGTCACTAAGTTCTCTGTCCAGGTTACTTCTGCACCCATTTGTCCAAGGACTTCAGCAAACTTTACATCCCCCTTGTTTTAAAGAAACAATAAAAAGAAAGGGTAAGATCATATGAGATATGCATAGATGTATGTAGAGATATTTTGGGGTGTGTGGATGTGCTTTATGAAGCTGATGATATGATTATTGATAATCATGTTTTAGCGTTTGGGTCAAATATTTCTAATTATGAATATTAGTTTTGAATATCACATAATCAATTCAAAATACAAATCCAAATGCTCTTTGACTCTGGAGATCAACATGGTAAATTGCAACTTCAGATTTGAAAAAAGGTTTTAGAGCTTTACAAAAAAACATTTAAGTGTAAATACTTGAGAAATTTTCTCATTTTTTTAATAGAATTATCTCAAAGAGAAGTTCTATAAAATCATATTGTTTTATCACTAAAAGTCAAAAGTTCATCCTTTTCTTTTAGGCATATTGGTCATACCTGTAAACTGCTTGTCCCACAACCTTCCACTGTGACGGTGCGTCGGTGATAGCGGCACCGGCTAAGAAGTGACTTGCACTTGAAGCATCACCTTCTACATAAGCATTTCTAGGTGACCTGAAAACATATTATTATCATATAAAACCGTTGACTAATCTTCTTAAACAATCTGACTTTCGTGAAAAACAGATATCCTTGTACTTTTGACCACCTCGGACATAAAACTTGTCCTAACTATCACTATGTTCTACTGAAACACCAAACCATTCCACCAATTTCAGTGTCATCTCTACATATAAAACAAATAAACATGATTCTTTAAAATAAAACATTCAACACCATATGAACAAAAAACCCCAAATAAAATAAATTTCTAACAATCAAAAAGTGAAATACCAAACACAGTAGAATCTTTACAAAAAAAACCCCTAAAATAAAATTGTTCCTACGTTTCAATTATAACTGATTAATAAAAAATCAAAACATACCAAACAAAGAGAGTACTCGAAATTGAAGATGACGTATATAAGAATCCGATCTACAATAATCAAACAATAATATCATCAAAATCCCACCCAAAAAAAAGATAACCAATCAACCTATATACCTCACGGGAGATCGACTTGATGAATATTAGCCGGCAACAATGGAGAGGAAGAGGAGGGTTGATGACGACGGCGACAATGGAGAAGAAGATGAGGGTTGATGGCGATTAGCAGGGAGAGGAGGGTTAGGTCACGTTTTTTATGAGAGAAGAAATAATGGAGAGGAAGAGGGGAGAGTGGATAGTTTTACTGTGTTTTTAGGGTTTGAGATTGTTTCGATGGTTTATGTCTGATGTTTTTTTTTAATAATCTTTCTCATGGTTTTGTACTTTTGTTAAGGATGTAGGAATGGCTGCTGAAAAAAATAAAGAAGAACACAGGGTGAGGTGATCGTGAGAGATAGAAGGTAGGGTTTTTTGAGAGAGAGGTGATGGTTTTAGTGTGATGATGTTTTTTTTTTATAACTTAAATACCAATTGCACGTGGGATGACACATGGCACACTCAAAGGGAGAATGTCTACTTGAGTGCCATGTCATTAAAATAGCTTTCTTTTATTATATATATAGATATAGATTTATCAGTGTTTATCTTTATGTTTTGTTAGCTTCTAGCATAATTTAGGATTTATGGGTTTATTGTTTTTTCAGTTTTTGACTAAATTTAAATTAAATAACTTTGTTCTTGAACCTATCGGTTCGTTTAGAGACTTTGAATAATCATTAAGCTTTTTAGTCATTCGCTTCCAAAACTGCATCAGTTAACTTAATGATTTGTCTATGAATGATGTTTATTGATAAACCATGTGAATCTAGTGGTTTATATGTACTTGAATAAGATACTTAGATTCTCTAACATGCTCCTGGTTAGGTTATCATTCTCTCCAAAACCTAAATTAAATACGTGATAAAATTTCCCATTTATTCTCTTTACATTGTTAGTCATGTTAGTTTGTCAAATATTAATGTTTTCATTGAAGTTCTAGTATCAATAAAGAGATATGGCTTCTATTCTTCATTGCAAAGCGGGTGTAATTCCTTTCCTATACATGGATAGGTTGGCACCAATATGAACCATGGTTTGCAATTGGCAACCGGTTGCCAACACGTTTGATAGAAGGCTGGCAGATTGGAAAGGAGGTCAAAATTGGTTAAGTCGTTCTTGAGTGTTTACCAACATATTATTTATCTTTATACAAAGCTCCAACAAAGCTTCTTTGATCTATTGTAGTCCAAAAGAAAACGATTTACCGTTGGCAAATGCTATAAAAGGTGATCTTGGAAAAAAGTGATAACAAACATATGCGATGACTTCTAATCAGGGCCTTCTCCGAAAACTGTAAAAAAAATTTGGGCCTGGGGCCACAACAATTAAACCGGGCCTATATATTTTAAACCCAATCATGAAATATAAAAACTCACTATAAAAAATCCGTGCTTACGGCTGGAAGTCTGTAATGTTTGGTGTTGGTTGTGTAAACGGTAAACTCTTTTGCCTTTTAAACCCTCGTTTTGGGTTGGGTTTTCTTTGCTAGGTTTAAAAATTTAGTGATTTTTCGTCGTATTAGGTGGGTAAATGTTAAAGAAATGATTACAATAGTCCACAACCCAAAAATATATATATAAAAACTTCAAAAAAAAAACTTCAGGCCCCTAGGATTTTCGGGCCTGGGGCCGTCGCCCGCGCCGCCCCTATTAAGGGCGGCCATGCTTCTAATAATGGCACAATTTCAGTTGTTTAGCACTAATCAGATACCAAATTGTTTTAAACTAATTTACAAACCAAACCAGTTGAGTCAAACTTGAAGCAAAAAAACCGCTACTTTTAAAATGAAAAAAATAAACCAACCGCTTAATCAAATTAATAAACAGTTTGATCGGTTTCACCAGAAACCATAACATAAAAAGATATAAAAGTTAAAAATATCTACAAACTAACAAGTCGAGCCCTAACTCATATAGGTTCGAGCTCGGCTGACTTAACTTGTAGAGAGTTTAGAATCGTTTAAAACTCTATTTATAAAACTGAGCTCAGTTAGTGAGTAGCTTTAAGAATGAGCGTGACTCGTTTATCATGTATTAATTATTGAGTTATTTTATACAAACAACAACAACAACCTTACCCAGTAAGTCCCACAATTAGCAATGCTAGGAGTAGGGTCTAGGGAGGGTGAGATGTAGGCAAACCTTACCCATATCCTTGCGGATAGAGAGGCTGCTTCCAGAGGGACTCCCGGCTCCAAATCCTTAACAACGACAATCAAAGAACACTAAAAAAATAATAAAGAGCTACTGAATTTAGAGAAACATTAAAAACGTCATGTAGTAAAATAGAGGTATATATGCCAAAAAAAAAAACCCAAACACCAAAAACAAGACACCTTTACAAGCATCCTACCAGTGCAAGAAAAGACTTAAGCTCCTAGAACCCCTACTACGATATAACCAAACCCTTCCTAATAATCCTTAACCTTAATCAAATAATTACAATTTTGTACTCACATATTTCTACTTATTCCTTTTACATAATATATTACACTAGATTATACCCCGGGAACGTCCCGGGGTTGAGAAATCTAATATACATATTAATTTTACATATGAAAATAATGATTCGTTTTACAGTTACATGCAAGAAAGCTTCGGGTAGCACCTAACCTAAAACAATTAAAAATGTATCTCCAATGTTAACGCTTAACCTTAAACAATGTATAACTCTAATATTAATATCTAACCTAAAACAAATATAATCTCCAATGCTAACGGATGTTGAAAATAGAATTCATATTTACTGATTTGAACATAATTAGTGACTTGCCTATACACCCTACAAAAAAATAGTCGTTTTTTTCTCCGTTTTTATATAGCACTATGGTACTTGTTGAAAGATAATAAAACGCTCGTTAATTTGGTGTAATTTTTTCTTTAAAAAATCTTGTATATAAAAGATATTAACGTTTAAAAATTATGGGAGGAAACATAAGAGATAAAAATTCAATTTTGTTTTTAAATTATTTTTTTCCTAAAATATCTCAATGCCACATGGGATGACACATGGCACACTCAAGGAGAAATGCCTCTTTGAGTGCCATGTCATTAAAATGGCTTTGGTTTATTATATGTATAGATATTTTTTTTGAAAGACCAACAAAGAACTTTCAATAAAAAAGCAGGCTAATATCTTAGCCCACAACAAGTTTACAAAGTACATGAAATTGCCAATTATAGACCCATAGTCAACAAATCAAAATTACACCAATTTTCCCATATAAAATCCTTCAACTTTGAACGATTCCCAATCCAATTGAAACCCAAGTGTCGGATGTCTATTTTGGCCAATCTTACTTCTTTCCTGTTGAAGAACTTATCATTCTTGTAATATATTACATTTTATTTATTTAATTATTAATAAAACACACATTATAAAAGTTATACATTTGTCCCACCTCTTGTGATGTAGTGGTAAAGGTGTTCGGATTTTAAAGGGATGTTGGAGTTCAAGCCTCATGACTCATGAGAGGCAAAAAAAAAAAAGGTGTAAAAAATAAGAAAAGAAATTAGCCGTTTTAAAAAAAAGTTACATTATCCCCACATTGTAGCCTAGTGGTGAGGTTGGCCCTTTGTTTCCTTGGAGACGGGGGTTCGATCCCACAGGCTGCATTTGGGGGGTACGGGAAGTGACGGAAGACCCAGCGGGCCGCAAGGCACACGGGTTCGATATCTAGATCCCAACCGGTTTTACCGGCTCAGCACCGTCGTGCCTTCGGGCGGGTGTTTGGTGTCGGGTTTTCCCGAGTTCGGTTCCTGCTCATCGGTTATAGGCTTGGGGGGGACTCGCAACGCACTCGCCGGAGGGGGCCGGGGGCCGGATCTCCTTTACGGAATCGAGCTCTAGATGCCTTTGCCATTGGGTCTACGGGTGTTAGTTGGCCGTTCAAAAAAAAAAAAAGTTACACAATTAAAAAAAAAACCTCGTTCAGGCTTGCGAGCCGACTCGAACTTAACTCTCATGAGATTAGAGTGGTATAATAATTAATAAACACATGTGAATTATGAAGCCCTGAAATCTGCGAACCAGCAAGAACAGAACAGAAGTGGCCGCAATCACAACATGAACACTGCGACCAGATCAGTATCTTCAATCGTCAATCATGGAAACCAGTTATCATTCACCTTAACCAAACGAACCTTAACCACATCATCCTCTCCTGCTTCAGCTTCAAACCTAGCACAACAGTCTCAAAACCCAAGAGAAAGAATAAGAAGAAGAACCTGTTTGAGGTGGCTCAGTTCCTTCCTAATTGGGGCATCGGTTATCAGTTGGCTAAAACCCATTGGTCTGGCGTTGCTTATCAGATCACCAAGATTAATCTTTACAAGGTCCTATTTATTTATATTATTCTTGTTTTGTTTGTTTCTTTATTAGGGTTTTAATTCTTAACTTTTATAGAGTTTTAGGGTTTTATAGAGGTTTAAGGTTTTGCAGAAATGTTGTACATTACATTTCAAAATCAAAATTTTTGTCTGATTTTACAAGGTCCTGCTCATGGTTGTGAGAATAGCTAGGCACTAGTAGGCCGAGGGTACTGACTAGCGATTAATGGGGTTAATCGGATTGGGATTTTCATATGGAATTTTCACTTTTTTTATATAACACACATTTTTATGTGTAAATATTTTAAGTTGACAGGTTTTAACACCTCCTTGACCAATTTTTTTAAGTATAAAGGATTAATCGCCGAATCTATATGGTTTGGTCGAAAACTGGCTTGAATTTACAGGTTTTGGCTGGAATCGCCGATTTTTGTCCGAACTAGGCTGATTAGGTCTGACTAGAGCTGACTATCAATAATGGACTGATTAACGAAATATTACTCGTGACCGACCGACAGGCTAGCGATTAGTCACAGATTAGTCCCGAATTTTACAACACTGGGGCCTGGTATACGTACACCCAATTGGATTTTTTGACACACAATGTATGACTCGTATGCTTTGTTGGATGACGTGTTTATATACGAGTCTGATAGTTCATGTAAAAAGGATTTACAAGTTACAACACTAGTCATATATGCTTTGTTGGGTGGGGTGTTTATATAATCGACTTGCATATATACGACTCGTATAGTTCAAGTAAAAAAAAAAGATTTACGACTCGTATATAATGTTTTTGTTGGGGGCGGTTTTATATACAACTCGTATATTTGTATACGATTGGTATAGTTCGTGTAAGTAAAGGGATTTACAACTCGTAATGTACCTGTACGACTCGTATATGTTTTTTTGGTGAGGTGTTTATATATGACTTGTATATTGTATATGAGTTGTATAGTTCGTGCAAGAAAAGGGGATTTATAACTCGTATGTACCTGTACGACTCGTATACTTGTCAAGGTGTCAAAAGATCCATCAGGGGTGTGTCATTATCCTGAGCCTTTTACAGAGCTATTCTTTTGTGAAATTGATGTTGAAAAGAAAAAGTAGTTGTTGATTGGATTGTTTTTTCAGGATGGTAAGCATGGAAAAGCTTGGGGGATTGTTCACAAAGACGGTGAGTTCTGATTTCTCTATAGGTAAACCGTGATTGTTACGTGTTCTTGTTTTGCATTGGGGCTTTAGGGTTTGGTGGATTGATAAGTTTGAAAGATGAAGGACCAATAGTCAAGAAAAAAGGTAATTGTTTAATAATTTCCAGTTTGGTAATAGAGATGGTACACATTAATAAAAAGCTACTTTTGATCATTGGATATTCACAATTAAGAGTTTTATTTTTGAGGGGATGTTTGGACATTGATTCTTGTTCTGTGTATGGTTTACTGCTTGCAATACTATCATCAACTTTTCGATTAGATTTGTAAATTTGTATGTATTAATTATTTCTTTTTTTTTGTGGCCTTTTAGAGTTTTGAACTTGCTACTTAACGGTGATCATGCTAAAATAGATTCTTTTAAGGTCAAGTTTTATTTTAACTTAAGAGTGTCGGTATGAGTCTAAGGTATCTAGATATCTTGTCTCGCCTTATGGTAGTTTGAATGTAGACTACAATGCGAAATGGATGAAAACGTTACTGTACTTTCATAATTATCTGAATCATATACGCAGACAAAAAGGTTATTGCATGTTTTATCTCTCTTCATTCTATCCATTAGACCAACTTTGTCGAATTCTTCTAATCAAGGTGACTTACATAAATGATTAATTTGGTATAAGGGACTAGAGATGAACAACTTGACAGAAATTTTCATGACCGTAGTTATTGGTGCTTTATGTTAAGTAAGTTGTTTAATAGTTGATACAAGTAATGTGCTTGATATGAGTTATAGGTATGAGGATATGGTGCTAAAGCCTATTGTTCTGGTTTGTAATTGAAAACACTTGCATTTTTTTCCTGCAACATTGTAGAACTTGTTAAAAACTTGACATCAAAGATTATTGTGACATTGACTTCTCAAGTTTTGTTGGAAAATACTAGTTTGAGTTTTAACAAGTATCAATTGTTTGTGATTGTGTAGGCGTGCCGGCTGCTGATGCTCCTAAGAAAATTAGCGGTGTTCACAAACGCTGTTGGAAGTACATTCCCAACCCAAAGAAAACCGAACAAATCACATCTCAGTCACTACCCGACCAGAAGTTCAAGCTGCGTGAAAAATACTCACGGTTAGATGCATTGAAGTTTATTTTGTTTGTTGAACGTATCCCTATTTTTCACACCTTTTTAAGTTTTGCTAGTAATCCGATGTCTCATGAAGTGGCCCTTTATAAGATGAAGAGGGAGTGATATCGCAGTTGGTTGCTTGACTCGTATGTGCATACATGGTAGTGTGAAAATCGAGTTAAGTAGCAATCTCGGCAACCCAGAACAAAATTAGTCTTTTTTTAAATAATGTAGTATTATTCTAGAATGTTGGTTATTTCGACCAAAATTAATATTTCGGTTAAGGTTTCTATTC
>JAUTDX010003976.1:0-50757 GCA_030844895.1 Ambrosia x helenae | reverse complement strand
CTGGTGTTATATCTAGATGCAGGAACAATTCAGATTCTGCTTTTCTTCATGGGCTAAAGGACATAGATTCCATAGCTTTGTATCTATACCCATTTGGACATTATATTAGCTTACTCTACACTGTTTACTTTTTCTAAAAAAATCCAGAAAAACCACAACTTTTGGCAACTTTGATGTTACAAAAGTGCTTTTGTAACCAATTGGGGGTAGTCGGGACATATATTTGTTGGCCGTTCAAATTTTTTTTTTAAAAAAAATGCAGATACGGAAACTCATAACATACACGACAAAAAAAACTTAGAGCTGTAAGATTAAAAAAACAAACGGGTCAGGACAGGTTTTGACCCACAAAACATTTTTATCCGTTCTATTTTTTTTTAAATAAAAATACTTGATGCCTAGATTATGACTGTACTAAAGATGATATCATTACAACTATAATTTAGATATTCAAACTCTTTTGACGCGTTCCCTTTAGCAAAAATTTTTATTTGATTTATCTGAAACCCGACACGTTGATATAAGTGGAAATTGTGAATTCATTCATCAAGTATCCCATGAATTCTCTCTATTATTTCTTTTACACTATATATTGTATGGTCACATCTAATGCTTTTGATAAAGAACAAAGCTTATCAAGGGTGGGTGGAAGGGATCAGAATATGATTTTGTGACTTTTAGGGAGACAAGAGAAGGAGATTCCATTCTCCATCATATTATTGCATTTTTTTAACTTGTACTTTGATATTTAACAAAGGCACAATCCTCCCATCATTTATAAAAAAAAAAAAAAAGAGAATAAACAAAGAGTAACAAAGTTAAAGACTTTTAAACACAAACTATTGTTATGTTGTCCTCCCAACTTATTAAGAATGTACCAAGCTTCAACATGTTTTTAAGGCTGCCTTTTAAGTCCACAACTATCACCGCAAAGTTATCGCTGCTTGATCTTGTACATGCTTCTTTAAAAAGATACTTTGCAATGCGTTTTGTTGGCCTTTCGTTGGCTCTTGCTAATATCCGCTCATGTTGCAGCAGTCCAGAAGCCATATTTCCCACATACTCTGTAGACATGACATCCCATAAACCGTCACTAGCAATTATCAAACACTCATCATCATCGGTCCTGGTGGTAAAAGTCATCTCAGGCTCCGAGCTTACATATGGCTTCATTGTCCCATCTCCTGAAATATCATATATGGAATTGTGATTAAATGAGAAACTAAACATACATGACAAGCATAAGAATTAAGCACATAAACTTATTCACTACTTTTGTAACTAATAAAATTCTAAATCAAAGTTACAAAATTAGTGAATTGGTATGCTTCTAATTAACTGGATCCAAACCTATCACAAAATAGATATCAAACTGTTAGCCTAATATCAAACTATTATTGTATAAACTTTAGTTGTGGCAGTTATAGTGAACCATTGTGTCGGTTCATAAAGGGGAATCGCAACCCTTCAATACCTATTTAAACCTTTGTATAATAAGAACATCCCCTGTGACCACACAAACTTCAAAAAATTTAAATAAAAAGGCAGTGAGAATAATCTTTAACCTATTGCCCTTGTCATGGCAAGAACACCATCAACTCTCATTAAACCCAATGGGTCTGGTATTACAAGACCTCCACTCTTGACAATCCTTTCCTTTTCGTCTTGCCTGTAAGGCTGTTAAAGAAAACACTTTGCGCGCGCGTTAGCAAAAATATCGCAAGATTAAAAAAAAAAAGCAAATCTCATTTTTTTTCTCGACTTTAGCAACCAGGTTAACGATATGGTGCAAAATAGAAACCTTATTACATATTCTTACAATCTTGCCACTTTTGGCAACCATTTGTGAGAATTGCCTCTTCAACCAGTAGCAAGTCAATTTTTGTTGATTTTCCAACAATTATTGATGTGACATATATTGGTCATTTAGTTCAAATATAACTTTTGAATATAGATCTTTTAAAAACTTGTAGTATATAAGCATTGTTTTTGCATATGATATGGCATGGCAGTTGGCACCAATCATTACCACATCACCATATTACTTGTACACTCAATTTAAAAGAGGATGGTTCCTAAAACTGTAATTTAGTTTCTATCAATATATGCAGTTTGCCCTGGTAACCAACTTTGGTCTTTTTATTTTAGGTAACCAGCTGCTATAGGTAGGATTAACTGAGTGATGATGATGATTTTAGGTAACCAACTAGTTTTATGTCATGAAAAAACAAAAAACATTCAAACAATGTGATTTAAGGTGATGATCTAAGTTAAGTGTTTTTTCATGTGGCATCTCAGTGCACATAAGCGTCACATAGGCAAAAAGGTCGACATGGTTAGAACTTACAACATGTCATCGTTTTTGATAGCCAACTAGATTTAATTAGTAAAAAAAACACATTTTTGGAAAGTTTAATGGTTTCTTTTTTGGTCTGAAATATATATCAAACCAAAGATGCATACATATTTGTGTAATAAGCTTAGATTTTTACTTGAAGTTTTAGAAGAGGAAGAGACCTTGTGATCAGCAGTCAGAGGAATGGTGTAGGACCCGCGACAAAGAATGGCCCTACTGTCACCGCAATTCGCAGCAATGATTTGGCAAGGTGAAACAAGCACAACTAATGCAGTTGATCCACCTGTAAGATCTTTCACGCAAGCTTTATCGATGCTGTCATAGGCCCTAGTCAGCGCAGATTGCCACTTTCTGTTCCATTCATTACTGCCTTCAGATCCCCATGCTTCTTTCAATTCTTGATGCATCCAGCCAGCACAATACTCACTTACCTGTGTCATTATCAATGGATCAATCCTTGGTGGAGTTATATCATCCAACCCATTCAATTCATTGTAATCTAATGAAGACGAATAAGGAAACAAAATAAATAAGACTTGTATACAATGCTTAGTTCCCTTAGAATCACTGGGACTATCACATTACGAGCGATAACAATAACACCCATGTTCTACGCCCCAATAAAATGTTGATTTTCAGGTGTTTCACCATCTAGTCTCTTAAAATGAGACCAAATGGTACCACAAAGAACGAAGCTTATGTTGTTGGTTACTCTGATACGGTTGAGAGTTATATTTGTTCAAACTGAAGGCGTTGACCCAAACGGTTATGATTTCTAAAGACAAATTGGATTTATAGATTGAATCATATAACTCAAGGAAATGGTCACATATGGACAAGTAATGAGAGTCTAAGTTTTATCATACCTCTTTGTTATGCCCTATAAATGTAATAACTACTTACTAGTGACCTTTGGTATAAATTATGGTAGAAAATCACCTTCCAAAAAAAGTTAACAACATGCACTATTAATACATAAACATAGCAAAACAGATTAATCATACTTATTTTCAAATATACATATCCAAAAAGATAAGTAGATTTCAAAAAAAAAAAAAAATATGTCAAAGTATTGTTTGGTAAAGGACACAATTAATTATGTATAAGGAATTCATTAAGCACACAAAATAATCACATTTCTTTCTCTCTCAATTTATTCTTTGTTTACCCTTCTCCACTCGGATATAAATGTACAGATTCTATCAATATATTATCACCTTCCCTAAATGTACATATAATTGATTCATAATGAGCCATACATAACTACAAATCTAAAAAAATGAGAAATTTATAAGAGTATGAGTGTATGACATGATTACTTTTCCTATGCTAATCAAGATGTAAGAGTTGTTATCTTAATATTTATTATGATAGGTTCCAGACTTCAATCCAGGACAAAGGAAACATATTGGATAGGTTTTCAAATTTTTTTTTCACCAAATCAAGAATGCGAGAAGCATTTATTTAGAATCAAATGAGTTGTCACCATAGACATGTATCGTCTATAAGATTCATATTCACCCAATAACATGGGTTTAGGACTTTTGACTTCCAGAGCGTTTTTTTATTCCGTTCAGTCGGTTGATGCAAACGCAATCAGATACAAAAATTGAAGCTGATATGACGTCCATGAGCGACTAATCCTTTTGTGGTTTCTCTGGGTGAATGATTCGTGTAGCTTGAGGTTTGATTTGATCTAAACTTAGTATTGGATTGAGTTATGTGAACACCTTAAGTTATTTGGATTCAATTGTATGTTTGACTTATTGGTTACAAATTATCATCGTTTTCTGGTTTTCGTACTAGTGTTAACTGAATTGGGTTTGAACAATTTAAACAAAGTCATTTCTATGTGATTTCCAAACTAGGTAAAACTCAAAATGGATTTTCAATTACCTAATATGAAACACGGAGCAACCACCTTTATTCTCAATTGTTTTTCTCTAAATCAAAATACTTCATCAATTGCAATTAAAATCAACACTTCAACAAAGCAATCTTTTAATTTAATGTTAGTTTACGTGTTCAGTTATTCAATAGTTACTATTAACACTTTACACGAAATCCTGTGGATTCGACAACCCTACTTTCTATACTGCAATTCGTTTAGCTAATGAACTGTTTTTAACTCAATTTTTTTTAATGTGCACTCAACACGCGATCAAAGATCCAAATATTTATGATGATAAGTTTCCAGACTTAAATTCAAGACAAAGGAAACACGTTGGATGAGTTTCCACAATTTTCAGTAAATCAACAATGCGAGAAGCAATTTATTCAGAATCAAATGAGTCGTCACCATAAGCGTGTTCCGCCTAAAAAAGTTCATATCATGCAATGATGTTGGGCCTCCTCACTCAACAGTCAACCTTGTAATTTATCTTTATCAAAAAGCAGTATGGGTTAGAAAAATTGGGATTTAGCACGGAAAAAATCCAATCCAAACTAATTGAAGAATACGTTTATCAGTTTCAGTTTTCGGTCCTAGGAGTTCATAATTATCGGTTTCGGGTTGGTCTTAACCTAATGAAAGCTCGACGAAACCCGAGATGGTTAAAGGAACTCTTTTGAAGCCAGAATGAATTGTGATTTATTGAGGACTTTGAAAATATAATAAGGGATAATCACGATTTTAGCCTGTTGACCGACCCAATTACCAAAATGGCCCCCTCCTGTCTCTTTGGAAAGACGGGTCGGTCACCAATTTTGAGGCACCCAAGGACTCTCCAAAGAGGCTTCCCGTAAGGATCGATACAAAACTGACACCTCATCACACACACTCTCTCTCCTCACTTTCTCTCTCATCTCTCCTTACTTTCTCTCTCCTTAGTCTCTGATGCCCTCCAATCACCACAAACTCCGCGGCTTCTCACCACCATGAACAACCCCAAACACCACACGTCTCCTCCCTCTTCATCTTCCCTTCCAACACTTACCATCAAATTCGCGTCAGATATCCTCCAAAACACATCTTCACTATGCATCACAAGATCAGTTACAGGGAACGCAGGCCCTAAAGGCGTGCTATAAACATCACTCGCTGCATAACACACTTCAAATGGACTCATAGGATCTGTTGCTGTTAAGTTGAGCGTTGCGGACTCATTTACAAACACTTGAACAAAGACGTTGTAGATAGAAGTCTCTAATGTTGTGTAAGGAGTGACAGTGCTCAATCTGGTTCCTCCAAAACCGCTTTCATCGATTGTTAATAGGGAACGACTGAACTCCACTGGCTTGCCATTGATGTTGATGGAGGTGACATTGATGAAGTACTCGTCCGAAGGGTGGCCATAGTAGGTTATGATAGTGAATCCGACCGTATTTAGAATGAGTGGAGTGTAAATAAGGTGACCGGAGAGGTCAATGCCTGGGAAGAAATAACATAGTGCAAATATGTTAGGTGAAGCATAGACACTACTAACCTGCACTAGGAGGAACTAAACGTATTTTTGTTGAAGTTAAACATCAATCTAAAAGAAAGTGAAGAGAGAGGAGAGAGAGACTGACCAGAGAGAGAGAGAGAGATAGGAGAGAGAGAGGGAGAGTGTGCGTGATGAGTGTCGGTTTTGTATTGGTCCTTACGGGAAGTCTCTTTGGAGAGGCCTTGGGTGCCTCAAAATTGGTGATCCGTCTCTCCAAAGAGACGGGAGGGGGCCATTCTGGTTATTGGGTCGGTCAACAGGCTAAAATCATGATTATCCCATATAATAAAGTCTCGGTCCTTTACCCATTTGAAGACCTAACTGAAATTGAGACCAACATATACCTAAATGAATATGTAGGCCGGGTCTTCGGCTCTAGTTTTTAATTGGTTTTAGTTCCTAGGTTGGGTTTAACCCGGTTTGGTACGGCTTGTTGCATTTACTCAACCTTAAAAAGAAAGGACGCCTCAATATGAACAAAATTAAGGAGAATATCTCCTTATTATGGAATATATAATAGCTAGACATATGGCAAACCTAATAAAGATAAAAACTCGAGGCTGAAGATTCGTTGCATACTTTATCAAGAAAATTGTTTTCAAGCTGAAGATTGACCGTGTTATTACTATCAAGATCTAAATAATTATGATGATAAGTATCAAGACCTCAATCTAGGACAAGGTATACACGGTAGGTGAGTTTTGATAATTTTCACAAAAGCAATAGTAGAAGATGCAGTTTCACAGAATTGATCAACCGTCCAAGAAAGCTTTTATAAAGAATCAAATGTGTCATCACCATACGCATGAATCATGTATATATAAAAGCTCATATGCTGTAATGGCGTTGCACTACCTCACTCATAACAAAAACAAGTTGATGTCTCAATCTATACAAAATAGAAGAAGATAACTTGTTTATGTGGAATATCTAAAAGTTAGACATATAAGCAGACCTAATGAAGATAAAACTTGAAGCTGAAGACTTATTGCATACTTTATCAAGAAAAGGTTGCTCGTGCTTTTCTTTGAACGACGAGGGAATATTATAAAAAAGAAAAGCGAACAAGGAAATAAAGAAAGGAAATCCTCAATTACGAGGTTACAAAGTTGAAATTTCGCGATCTCTCCCAATCTGAATTGGATATATTTGCTCTATATTTGTTGAACCCAAAAAACCTGATCGAGTTCATATCTTCATCGACTTTTACATTGGAGGTCATTTGATTGTTAAAAATTATGTTGTTTCTTGCTATCTAAATATGCCTTTTTGCATTCATTAAAACGCCAATGTATCTTTCTTTCTGATACTTGAGAAGCCCCATCTATTTGGAAGTTAGAGTAACATTTTCACAAAGTTGTATGTCTCAACATGCAAATTACACCAAGACCAAATAAAGGACCACTCAAGCTTTGCATACGTGCATGATATAAGTAAATGATTAACCGCTTCTTCTTCTTCCTCACAAACTAGATATGCATATGTTGGGGTGTTAATCCTTGTTTTAGCCAATCCCAATATGATGATCTTTCCGGTCAAGCCCTCCAAATGACAAAAATTGACATTGATCACCATTTGCTTTAGAACTACATTGTCAATATGGGATAGAAGATTTTTACTGGAACATTGACTTCTTCACCACCCAACCAATCCCATCAATCTTTCAGAGTCTTAATACTACATCTCTCCCTCAAACTATACAATTGTGGTAACTCACCAACTTCGACTGCGTCCAAAGTGTTTGTGTTCCAATTCCAAAACCAGCCAACTCTGTTATTTATTAAATCATGCATCTCACTAATGTAACATCTTTTGTTTTATTCTAGAGAAAACAAGGATGTAAACAAAGCTTTCAACAAGACTTGGCTTGTCCAAACAACTTTACTCAAACTAAAGATTGATTGTGTTATTACCATCAAGATCTAAATATTTATGATGGTAAGTATCCACACTTCAATCCAGGACATAGGTGACATGTTGGGTGAGTTTCCACAGTTTTCACCGAATCAAACATGGGAGAAGAATTATATAAAATCAAATGAGTCTTCACCATAAGCATGTATCGTCTATAAAAGCTCATATTCTGCAATGATGTTGCACCACCTCACTTTCCCTTGAAATTCATCTTTGACAAAAAGAATTTGATGTCTTAATCTAAACAAAATAGAGAAAGATAACCCCTTTAAAAGGAATATCTAAAAGCTAGACATATAAGCAAGCCTAATAAAGATATAGACTTGTTGCATACTTTATCAAGAAAAATTTGCTCAAGCGAAAGATTGATTGACTCTCAAGATCTTACTCCCTCCGTCCCAATTTAAATGTTCTCCTTTCCTTTTTTGTTTGTCCTAAATAAAATGTTTTTTCCAAAAGTAGAAATGTAATTTCCAGTTTTGCCCGTAAAAGACAAAACACAATCACCACTGTTGAGGATATTATTGTCATTTTACCACATACAAACAAAAAATTTCTTAAAATGTGTGTTTTTGGAAGTGAGACATTTAAATTGTGACAGATGGAGTAATATTTATGATAAATATTAGACTTCAAGCCAAGACAAAAGAAAAACGTTGGGTGGTTTCCCTAATTTTAATAATGCAAGAAGCAAGTATTTAGAATCAAACAAGTTGTCACTATAGGCATGTACCGTTTATAAAAGTTTGTATTCTGTAATGACGGTGTGCCACCTCATTCTCCATTGTGTGAGAATATACAGAGGACTTAATGCTGTAAATTAGATTTTGCTCACTTAGCAACTATATATGATGTGTATATATAATCACTCTCATTGTGTTTTCTTTAATATAGGCATGGTTTTATTTTTAAGTCTTTCATTTCATAAGAATTTGAATTATAAGCTTGTTCAAAACCAATGCATATCTTAAACACTAACCCATGCACTTTGATCTGTACCAAAAAAATTCACTTTTGTAGGGCGAGCTTGCATCTTGAAAATTGTACTAAAAAAACAAAAATACCAATTAAGGCCAAAAATACAATGTACTTGAACAATATATTGTTAAAGTTATGAAAAGATAGTTGATATTACACACCTTGTTGTGCTTCATATTAAATTAGTAACAAGTTCATATTATTGTGAACATGAAACCGATTTTAATAAACGTTACTCTAACTAGGGTCGTGGTAGTGTGGGATTAAAAAGACAAATGTGAAGACGTGGTCATGCACATTAAAGATAAGACGATTCACGATTCAGACCTAGGGTTTGAAGGAAGGGCGGAAGGCAATGAGGGATCGACGACTTGAAGTCCCATTGGTGCTGTGACGACATCATTCATCAATATCGGACCCAACAGCAGCGGACCGACCTATGGTCTGATGTTTGTTTCATTGTTTTGTGTGATTTGAATGTTTGATAATTTAGAATCTTTGATGCTTGTTATTCTTTCATGTTTGCTTCATTGTGTGTGATTTGAATGTTTAAATGTTTGATAATTTAGAATCTTTGGTACTTGTTTCATTGTTTGAATGCTTAAATGTTTGATAATTTAGGATCTTTGAGTGATTTAATTATGTTGAATGTATAAAACTTTGATGTTTAGGGAAACTTTTATATGTTTAAAACATTGAATATTTTTGTATAGAAAGTAGAAATCATGCCTTCTATTCCAAAGCGCTAGGAAACTTGATCAAGAGCTATTGATTGAGAGATTTGCTTCTAAAAATGCTAGGAGAGCCTCATGATTCGCTTAAGTAAATTCGGTCATTTTGTTGCACTATTTTTGTTTTGTTTATTATATAACAATTATCGTCGAATTGTATTTTTTATATATGATTGATAGTTTATATTATAGGGAGACTCCAAAAGCTTTTTATATCATTCTTAGGGACAGCTTTTGTGTGTGTTCATAATTTTCTCTCTCTTTTTTTTTACACAATATGTAAACTTGAATGGATAAAATTGTTATTTACTTGTATCTATTGCTATGTTTATTTTACTCTAGTTTGTTATATAACTAATTATTAACTGTGAATATAATATAATATAATATAATACACCAATATTATATGTAGTTATCAATCTGTCTTCAACAATTACGATTTTTTTATTTTAATTATTGTATTTATAACTTGCAAATATATAAGTTTGACTATATATTTAAGTATCTTAGTTGGATCCAGTGTATCACATTTCACATCTTTAATACCGAACTTGTCCAGTGCAAAACAATATGTAACGGTCTGAAAAGTGCGCGCCTCAAAATCAATGCTTTGAATTGAAGCATTAGTATCCTTTACTCTTTAGCATAACTAAAACATGGTTTCATGGTAAATTAGTTGAATCCTGTTGATTAGTTTCACTTATACGACACCTTCATATTTCTGTTTTTATCTGCAATTAAAGACTCTTAAAATGTGTTTAGCAGTTAAAGACGCTTAAAATCTGTTTACATAAAATATGTGTTTACATACACTAGAGTTGAGCTAATGTACAAAAGATAATTATTGTTTGGAGTCTACAAAGGTAATTACGCATGAAGTATTCATATAATGAAGTAAATATAGTTACGCATAAAGTATCATATAATTAGATTTTTTTGCCAAAATAGTGCTACAGGATAGGAGTTTTGTGCATTTGGGGGGTGTCGGATCAATATTTAACCTTTTGGTGAAACCGCAAGTTTAACTTGCGGTTTATCTCTCCTACTTACCAAAAATGCATGATTCAAAAGGAAACCGCAAGTTCAACTTACGGTTTCTCTCTCCTACTCACTAAAAGTGCATGATCCCTCCCACCTAGTCAACGCCAAATAAGCATAAACCGCAACTTCAAGTTGCGGTTTCACCAAAAGGACAAATGCTGATCTGACACCCCTCAAATGCACAATACTCTTGTCCTGTAGCACTATTTCGACAAAAAAATCCATATAATTAGACATGAAATATCATATGTATAATTACGTATAAAGTAAAATAGTTATGCATAAAAGTAATATTATAATTACCTAAGAAGAAAATATAATTACGCAACCTTATTAATCCTTGGTACTCTTCGCACGTCACCAATATTCTACACGTTATCAATACATGTATACGTAGGTGTATGTATAAATATATTTCAAACATGTAAACAAAATGTAGAAAGAACCCTAATTTTCTTTTAGTGATTCCCAACTTAAAACGATTACCATTTTGGAATTTTAAGAGTAAATTTGCAATAAACTTTTTCGATTATATAATTTAATTTTGAGCACACAATATTATTTTTAGGTGTCTGCAGGTTCTTGTTTTTTTTTTTTTAATTTGCTATTAATATCTAAAAGTTTTATATATTAATTAATTAATTAATGTATATACCTGCGAACCACCATGACCGTCAAAGACAGCAAAGTAATGAATCGGAGACTCCACCGATGCAAACTCACAATCCGGTGCCGTACATCCACCGAAACCCTGGTCACACTTGAGAGACATTAACTCCGGAATAATAGCGATCCTGTCCTCCATGTGTTTCCGGCGTCCTTGCTCCACACAAACTCCCCAACTCATCCATTCATTCCTCCCGCCTATGCACATCTTATTATTATTCTCATTTTCGGACTCCGATTCATCGCTCCACCAATCGTCTTCAACATCAGGATCATCTGACCCGATTACCATTTTCCAGTCATGGAACTTGTCTTCACTGGCTGTTTCATAGGTTTTAGAATCTGTGTCCGATTCGCTTGACGGTGAGTTGCTTCCGGAAGCCATTGATCGGTGCACGCAAGGTTAATTTCTAGAGAGAGAGAGAGAGGGGATGTGTTTATTATTTGTAGTTTTTGGTTTAGGATTTATAGAGGTTGAGGAAGGTTGATGATGGATGATTGATGAATATGATGACAAATTTGCATGAATAAGTTTGGGTAGTGTCACATGTTGTTCATGTTAGAAAGATGACTATCAAATCATTGTATGACAGCTGGTGTAGGGTTCCAAATTTAGTATGATGGTAGTGTTCTTTTTCTTTAGTTTGTTGACTCAAGAAAGTTGAAGCCAGTAAGCAAATTAAAGATAAGGATGAGAAATGAATTTGAACAGGCAAAGCCGAAACTTCAGCATTAATAAGGATCATAGTTGTTAAAATGCGTAAGCCTCACTCAAAGCCGTAAAAGTGAGCCTTGGGTTTTGATGTCAGACGTTTAAAAAGCGAGAGTTTTTTTGGCTTAGTATAAAAATATATTTTTAAGGGTTTTAGACATGTTTTAGGCTTTTTAGGGTTATTTTAGATTGTTTTATGTTGATTCAAGACTAGTTCAGGGTTGGGATAATTGTTTCAGACCTGTTCGGACGATTCTTGGCCGAAACTCCGTCAGAGCTTGGCATGAAAATTGCTCTTGAGGGCCTAATTAGGCTCACACAAACAAATGTCGTCGCTAAAGCCACCATTTCTTGTAGTGTAAGAGTGAGACTTTTTAAGCGAAGCGAGAAAACTGTGATGTGCCTTAAAAGTGGGCCTAGGCATGCGCTTGGGTGAGCCTTGACAACAAAGATTTGGATACGAGACTGGATATTGGATGTGTTTTAAAATTTTGTTTGTGTGGGACAAATAACTTTTTAACAACACAAAAAGACCATTGTTCAAATTATTTGACAACATGAAAACTCAAAAGCTCTGCCTTACCTGTCTATTTATCAAAGGGATGGAAGGGCAGAGTCCTTTAGCCACACCCTCCCCAAAAAAAAAGGCTGAGGCCTCTCATGAGGCATATCGATTGATGATGTGTGTTGGTAGTAACTTCAACACACCTTTAAGTGAACCTAACAACATTGCCTTTAAACTTGAAACAAAAATTTATTAGAGGGGGAAATGAAAGATATTTTGTTCTACCACAGAAAATTATGGCATTGAGTAACTACTAATGAGGTTGGAACCACTGATAGATGATGAAACAACTCATGGGGTTGAAACTACTCATGAATAAACCTCTGATGAATAACAAACATCTTATGTCTAACTACTGATGAAGAAGAGAACGTCTGATGATAAACTTCTGATAGCTAGATATTAACTTATGATAGTTATTTTCCATTATAGCTCGTTAGTTAGACTTCCGTTACAGTTACTGTTAGAGTTAGTTAGCTTTTCCTTAATTGTTTGTGTATAAATAGGAGATGATGTGAATAATAATAATAATTTTTCCCAAAATCTCTTTTCATCTTTCTAAATTTCCAGTGACATACCCACATTCACTATTGTAAGTAAAGGACTTTAAACATCTTTTTTCATTAATAATTTCAGTATTTTAAGTGTATTCTCTTCTAAGTTAGGATGAACCTATTATATATTAGCACAAATCATGGATCATCGACAATCAAGGAAAGTTAATAGAATTTGAAAACTTGTTCAAATGGCCAATTACATGGTAGAGTTAATATTTGGTAGTTAATTATTTTATAAATCTCCTTGTATCTATCTTGTAAATATTTTCATTCATTATAAATACTTGGCCTATAAATGCCAAATAAGCAAGGATTACATTTTATTCATACTGACGTATATGGCATTTACAGGCCAAGTATTTACAAGGAATGAAAACATTCTCAAGAGAGATACAAGAAGAGTTATAAAAGAATTAATTACCAAATATTGATTCTAGCATGTAATTAGCCATTTAAACGGGTTTCCAAAGTCTATGAATTATCCGTGATTGATGATGATCCATTAGCATTTCTTGCGCAACTTTCCTCAAAACCACCTTCAATAACTTCAGCAGTTGTTGTCATCAGAGGTTTGCTTCTCAGATGTTTGCTTCATAAGTAGTTTACCTCATCAGTGGTTTACCAGTTCATCAGCAGTTGTTTGATTACTTCATCAGTAAATGAAACCTAACGGATAATAAATGTGAGAAGCAAAATAATGCAACCTAATGGATAAAATAAAATTAAAATTACCATAAACAATATATTTCCATCAGTTTCCCGCAAGCACATAAAAGTTTTGAAATAGAAATTACTGTGGAAATGTGAATTAATGCAACAAAGAAAAAAAAAGGAAAACTAATGGATTGAAGATGAACATTTAATTTGTAATTCTAGTAGGAAAGTGAGCAACGAAGAGTTAAAAAATGATTGAGGATACCTAAGCTTATTTCGATATTCTTCTCAGAGATGATGCAAGGATGTTGTGAAGTGTAGGCGACGAAGATGATTGAGGATACCTAACCTGATGCAATAAAAAAACGTCCAAACACGGTCACAGTCAAAATTTAAACCAACAAACTATTTAACAATCTGCATAGATGAAAGGTGTAATCATATCCAAAATGCAACCAAATCAGCAGTGTCGTTGCTGATGAACCATAAATGTGTTGAGGGATTCGATTTAGGTTCCTGAAAGGATGAATGATCAAAGCACGGGGGTGCCAACTCCCCATGAAACTAGAGTAGAAAAACCAAGAAGTTAATTCAACATATAAAATCCTATATTAAAACGAAACGCTTAACGAAACTGATTAAACTCAAACCAAAATTGTCAATTCAACACAAAATAAAAACTGAAGACACAATCCAATACCTGCTAAAGATGCATCAACGCTAAACGATGGTAACTTGGAACTCGTTGGTGGCTAGAATTCACTACTAATCAACGGTTGAGGCTGTTATCATAGCATAAAAACTGAGAATTGGACAATAGAATTTTTGTGAACAAAGGAGAATAATGCATCTATACCTTTTATTTATAGGCAAATATGAAAAAAATTGAATTCAAAAATTAGTGGGAACAGTTATTAAATTCGAACTAAGGACGGATATATAAAATGGAGGGAACAGTTATTGAGCAACCGTCACTAAACACAAAAACTGTCTAATTTAAACAGTTGAGATCGCTCTAAATCTTGATCCAACGGTTGAGTTTAAAACAAAAATGGTTTTTGATAGCCGACATCAATAGTATTTTAAATGTTCAAGTTTTTTACATAAAGTTTTTACAAGTTCTCATAACTTAAATTGGTTTTCAAAATAACTCTTCCTTATATATGTACTCATAAACATCAATCAAAATAGTGTTTATATTACAAAAACAGAAGTGTAATTATTGACAATCAATCAACACCTAGACATTATTTTTACTATCAGACCGTTTACACAAAAATAAAAGAATTAAAATATTAAAAAAAAAACACACTAATCTAGCATGCCATCCCAGTCATAAACTTGCATTGCAAGGTTGGTAGGGAACAAATAAAACCCAAACAAGTACTCGCAGATAATTATCACATAACCACACCAGCTCACTTTTCAACTTTAAGGCCCATCAATTTTACACTGGACCACCACCAGCCTTGTTTACACTGGAGCTACCGATGACCGGAGTACTAGCATGAAATGCCGACTGCCTTGAGGGTTCCGCCAGTAATTTCAACGTCAATGGTGACGGCTCGATGCTATGCGGATGCTCGGGATCTTTCAAGCTAAGCTGTTTTGACATCCCGACTAGTTCATCTAAATTCATGGGTTCTTTCGAGAGAATTGGGATTGGTTTCACAACCCGATGGTGTGATGCATCGGGTCCAGTATTATTGTCATAATTAGCTGGTTCATCAAACTGGGCCATGGTTGATGGCCACACTGGGAATGGAACAGGTATGTAAGCGGGATAAAAAGCAGGTATTATAGGTGGAAGCTCGTTCACGGGTTTTGAAGTTTCTTCTTTGATGTTTTCTTTTATTACCTCACTTGTAGAGGCTTCCACGCATTGATCAGAATCTGGTTTCAATGAGAGTTTAAGCGAACAGTTGTCAGAATAATCCGTGCCGGCTGCTGGCGGCAGCATGAAATGATCTTCAGGTGTGTCTGCTGCCTGCAGGACACCACATATTAATGAATTTATATTAACTTATATGTTAATTAATAATTAGTATGACATTAAGAAGCAAGACAAACCATATCTGGAGCCATGTCAAAAAGGCTAGAACGCCTTTTTCTTCGAGTAGCACTGCATTGCCTAATGAAGTATTTCTGGGCATGGCTAGCAACTTGCGTAGGAGTTCTGGATAGGACATAATTACGTGATATGCCACGCCAGTCTCCTTTGCCTAATTTTTGGAGACCAAGTAGGAACAACCGATGCTCCTCCTCTGTCCAGGGTGTACCTACAAATAATGCAAACATTTAATGCATTCAATATCCGGTGTCAAACTTTATTAGATTATGAATTTTATTTCCCTCACGCGTTTGCTTCAGATATATGCCTTATGGCAGCAACTGCATAACAGCTTTATAATCTTATTATGGACCAAAAACATCTCATATGGTTCCTCGAATTTCAGTGTTTATCAGTACCAAGTGTTTTATTGGCATATTGAACTAGCATCAGCTTTAATATCCTTCCCCAAGGAAGATAGCTTCAGTCATTGAAAGTCCCAAAACAATCGTCTTAGCTTAATCGTGTTTAATTTAACAAACCAGGATTACTACACTTTGATTTCTTTATTTGCACATTCAAGGTTCTTCAACATGTTTAGACTATTTCTGATCTCAACAGAGATATGAATGTTGAAAATGGCATAAGGTTTTGTCCCTACACAACTTCCTCACGTACTAACTTATGTCTGTCGGTCAAAGTTTTAAAACACAATCTTAGGTTGTATTGTTTTAACACCATATAACCTCAACGTGCTAATGTGTTTGACATTGAGAACTTGATATAATTTACACAAACACATATGAATGTAATGTTGTAATCCTAACATATAATATAATCCCCAATGTGTTTGCAAACCAATTAGTCATGCTTTTCATCTATGAGCTACGAATATCACGTGTCTGGATAAATTGGCATAATTGGGTGGATTCAAATAACTGTCATAACTCATAAAAGTCAAACTCGTTTTCTTTTCCCCAAAACTTTTTTCCATCTCCAGGTATCTACTGTATCACGCCGCGATGGAGGTGGTTGCGGCGGTGTTGCACGCTCACCACACCACCTCCATCACGCCATTTAATTGCCCCCTCCATCCTAAGCACGCTTTTGCACAACCGGTGCAATACTCATCCAACACATACTCATGACTAGTTAACCACTAACAAGAATGGCAACATGAACACTAGATATAACTTTATAAATTCACAAAGAATAAATTCAACAGTATAAATCACTTAATTAGCATAAAGATATCACAATTTCCCTTATTTAACCTATAGAAAACAAAACAAAACCAAAGGTGCATAATAAAGGCAAAGTTATCCACTTAAAAAAGCAGCAACCACATTTCCACCAAATGTTATCAATAGCCAAAGATAATATATATAAAAACGCCCAAAAGGTATAATAAATCAACAATCAAGACCTTAATAATAATAATAATAATAATAACCTTTTTTACGATCGGCACGACGTTTAGCGGAGCAAGAAGCGTGAGCAGGGTCATCGGAAAGGTAACCGTCGATAGGGTCAGAGGTAGCAGGGGAGTTAGGATTGGGTGAAACAGCAGCAGCAGCAGAAGCAGGGGATGATGGATGGTATAGAGCAGATAGGTTACCCATGCTAGCACTCTTCTTCATGATTGAACCATCGGTGAGGCGAACACCGAACAGTTTGACGACGCCACCACCGGTGGTGGTGGTGGTGGTGGTGCGGGTAGGGCAGGTGCGTGAGTTGTGGCCATTGTTGCTGCAATGAGAGCATCGCCGAGTCATTTTGTTGACTCGGCTAGGCCACGTGGGACAAGGATAAGTGGAAGGGTTGGTGATTTAGAGGTTAATTTGATTTGGATTGAGTGCATGCGTGATGGAGAGGATGATGATGATGATGATGATGAAAGGAATGAATGAATTGGGGATGATAGATGGATGGATTTGATTTTTTAATGTTTGGAAAGCGGTGGGTGCTATTATACGTATAAATAATCATATCAAATATCATTTCAGATAATGTCGTGCCCTTCTTTTCCTTTCAATCTACCAATTGTCACATGTTTTTATGATATTCAAAACCCTTAGATTATATCCCGGAGTGTCTCAAGGTTGATAAATCTAATACGACACACCAACTTTATATATGAAATAGACTTATGTGTTTTACATTTACATGCAGGAAAGCTTCAGGAGTTCAGGTAATACCTAAGCTAAAACAATTAACAATGTATAACTACAATGTTAACACGTAACCTAAAATAGTGTATAACTCCAGTGTTAACACTAAGCCTTAAACAATGCATAATTCTAATGTTAACATCTAATTCAAAACAATGAAATAGCACATATACCTTGTTGGGTGAGGGAGGTTTCGTTCAATTGGCAAAGTCATTAGAGTTAATGTACGCAGGGGCGAAGGTTTTGAAGGGCCACCCCCCCCCCCCCCCCCCCCCCCCGATTTGCCACTACCGATCGAAAAAATTTAAGTCCGACCCCCTCCGATTCAAGAACCAAGTTTCGCCCCTTAATGTACGGCTCCCCTTGTGATCAAGGGTTCAAGTCTTGTCAAAGGCGAATTTAGTATAATTTAAATCGTTCAAAAAACATATACCTTGTTGGTTTCTTGTGTGGTTGTAGAGTCCAAATTGGGCCTATAAAATATATCAAATACAGTTAGGATTGCAGGAATATAGTAACACAAAATCATTGGGCCTATAACATTATTGGGCCTGTAATCATTTTCTGTTTTTCCTTCTTCTCTATAGAGGTGCACAAATCGGGTTTTTTTAATACTCGGTTCCGGGTATGGTCGGGTATTACTTCGATCGGGTATTGAAAGAACCGGTTCCAGTTCCGGTTTCGGTTCCTAGCAAAAAAAAACATACCGGTATACCGGTTCCGGTTTTTCAATACCCGGTTCCGGTTTTTTCATTACCCGGTTCCGAGTATGGAACTGGTTTCGGGTATATCGGATATTGAAAAAAATCGGGTACACTGGGTATTGAAAAAACCCGGGTATATCGGGTATTGAATTCTTTTTATACAATCACATCGAAGGGAAGTGCGACTTAGATGATTATAACGCGGTTATAGAATTCTTTGAGTATACCTTTTGAGTATTCGGAAAACCCGGTTCCAATTTTTTAATACCCGGTTCCGCCTCAACATCAAAATGCCAAATAGTCCCGTCGCTTGACACATACTTTTTGAGTATTCGGAAAACCCGGTGCCGGGTATTCGAAAACCCCGGTTTTGGGTACAACCCGGTTCCAGGTATTTAAAAAAACCGAGTACAACCGGGTATAAATCGGGGTCCGGTTCCAGGTCCGGTATTTTACATAGAAATCTATACCCTATGCGTACCCGGCGGGTAGGGTCGGGTACGGTTCCGGGTATACCCGGTTCCGGTTTTTTTAATACCCGGTTCCGTTTTTTTTTGGGTTCCAATTCCAGTTCCGGTTTTTTTGTGCACCTGTACTTCTCTCAATTCCAGTTCCGGTTCCGTTTTTTTTTTTCGGTTCCAATTCAGGTTCTTGTTTACGAACGATCAATCGTTAGAAACGAATTAAAAAATCTACAGACCATTGTCTAAAAATCAAGGTTTATGTATATGGGTGTGTTTATTGGAGGTTATGATTAATTATTCTTCTGCAGGGTTTGTGATCATGGTTTTGATTTGTTATGATTTTTAGTGCCAATGTGGCTGTGTATGAAGAACAGCTTAATTAAAAGTATTGATGAATCAACCTTCACCTGCTCTTCTCTGCTACAGGTTGAGACTTTTTCGAAAGAAGATTGTATTTTTTTTAATTTTTTTTTTGTATTATGAGTTGATGATGTTCAGTATTGATGTGTTTGATGTGGTTTGAGCAGGGTGGTGACAGTATGGAAGATTGTATAAAGTAGGCTTTTGCAGCCATGTAATGAGGAAGATGATGCAACCTGTGGATTAGCTGCCCCCAAACATGACCCTGATGGCCATAAAGCTGCAGCTTTTCATGAGGTGAGTATACATTTGGCTGCTTGGTTTTAAAAGCGCGCTAGAGGCCGCGATCAGGAGAACGCTTCATGCCCATCTGGGTCAACATTGATTAAAATTGCTAAACCAATTGGGCAAATTCAAGTTGTTATTTAGTTATACAAATTTTGCTCTTTTTAATCATTTTATTTTAGATATTTTTAAAAATTGAGTCAATTATACAAAGCTGATGATTCAAATTGCTTTAACTACTGTATCTTTTTTTCTAACATTTTGAAAATCCGAGAAGTAGACGTGAAACTCATAAACATAGTGTAGGGGTATGGTGCTTGACACAGCCGTTTCGGTTAGTGTTTCTTCACATAGTGTTGTATTTGTAGTAGGTGCTTGGCTCGGGTTGGAATGGGCAATTGGTCAGTAAGGGTCATAGTGGGTTGGGTTGACCTGTCAATACCTTTTGTTTTCCATTCATCTTTATAACAAGGCTACAAGTTTGACCCAGTGTATGTTTCATCTCTAACATGCCACTTGGTTTGAATGAAAACTGATCTTAAAAAGAAACTACCCAAATGGATCAAATCAGTCAACCACTTGCAAGTTGCACAAAGTGGATTAACTGGCATACAACTTCCTAAACCGTTTTTTTAAGATAAAAACTTAGATTGCAACTGAAAAAATGTTTCAAATCGACCAACCCGGTATTCCGTGTATCTAAAGTCTAAACTCTAAAGTTACCCATTTGACACAAATTTGTGTTCGAGCCATTATCTGACTCACCCGACGTATACATTAATGAACTTAACAAGATGCATTCTGTTGGCCTTTACATTTCTTCTTATCTGCACATTTTGCTGATTATTATATTACCAAATTACCCTGGCTATTTCTTTGAAATTAGTAACTGTGTCTGTATCATGTCTATAACCTATTATTTCCAATGCCTAACATCATGTGCATGTGCTTAACCTTTTCTATGTGTACTGTTTGATTTCGTCAATGCACAATTATTGTTTGGGGTTGAAAAAGAGTCACACTGTGATCAGTCAAAGGACAAACTGTAACATTGTTGAAAATTTATGAATAGTTGAATCATTATTGTGGAAAATTACGTTATGGTTATAGAGTTTGGGACACACCGAAACATCACTTATATTGCCAGATTTTAGTTTTGGTTTTCTACTTTTGAGGCTTAACTCCTTATCATCATCATCATACTCAGTATATCCCACCAATTGCAAAGTTATGGTAGGGTCCGAGGAGGATAAGATGTAGTCAGCCTTACCTCTCTACCCGAGAGGCTGCTTCTAGTGAGACCCCGGCTCGATAGTAGTTTTGAATCAAGCCTTTGACATAATAGCCTACATATATATATACACGTTATACGCGCACACCGCAAACAGGGCGTATGAGGCTTAACTCCTTAAGAGTAGCTAAAGCATTGTTTTGTCATGATATAAGACTTTGACAGCTGACCTTGTTCTTGATCTTGACTTGGTTGATTCTCTTTATATTTAACAATTACAGTGAAAGTGAAAGACAACTTTTTTGTACAATAAGCTACATTATAGCTTAAATTACTATGTCAAAAAACTATTATATTAATCACCAAACAGGGATGTGAAGTCATCCACATATTGTTATATTTGTAGCATCTTTGATGGTTTATTTTCCACTCAACTTTATAATAAACCATGTAAAATCGTTCGAAGCCAGCAGACAGCCCGCGATTAATGACAGTTTTCTTTCCCTTTATCACAAAATCAGAGGGCTGATTTTTCTATTTGTGTGAAAAATGTATATGTAAACCTTAGAGGTTATACAAAGTCACTAAGCATGTGATCCATTGTTTGTACTTTGTAGGGAAAGCAGTGAGACTCAAGTTCATTACAAGTCATTTGGCCGATTATCCATCAAACATGCAAGCTTTTGACGATTTGTTAATAAAACCTCTGATACATCTCAACATTAGAAGGCGATGGTCACCTATTGATAACGGTACCATGTTTCTACAGCAACGAACAATGCAAAGCTGCTGCTAAAAATCAAATCCGCCGCAACGCACAAGTTAACCACTAGTTCATAATAAAAAGTGCTGCAGTTCCTACTATTACATAAACTAAGTTAAAGTTTAGCTTACTTGACTTTAAACAAGTCTTATTTATACAAATGAACTCATACAAACAAGCAACTTGAATCACCGATGGAGTCAAGTCAGTTAACCGACGTAGTACATAGGATCAGGCAACTTGAAGGTGCGTTCTCCAGTGTTAGTACCGATCAAATCGCTCCATTGATCACCCATGTTCCCTCTAATCCTGTATCCAGCCTCTTCTAGTTCTTTTCTTTTGCCTGACTTGAACTCCACTGCGGTACCATGATAATCGTTTCCCCTGCACATATTTTCAAGGAAAAACATACATTGGCTACATGAAATTAATAAAAGTAAGCATGTAATTTCTACATAAAAATTAACTTTAAATAATGAGTTTGAAATAAATGAATTGCTGACTTTAGGATGAGCTTCTCCCACTGAGTATAACCAACTGCCTTTAGATTTATGTTACGAGCTTCCGTGTAAGCTTCCCTCGATCCAGTGAGAAACACGATCTTAAATCCCAGCTCTATAAGTTGTTTGTAGAGTTTTAGAGACCCTGGTATCGCCGGCGCAATTGCTTTTGCTACCCATTGGTTAAACTTGGTCGAATTATATGGTATGAACCTGAATTTTCCAAATTAGGATACAAAATATGTATATATATTTTTTAAAAACGAATCTGAGCGACGCAGGGTTGAGATAAAAATAGATTTTAAAAGTTATTACCCGAAAGCAACGTCGTCACTAGCGTAATAGGGGATATTAGAGAGTGTGGTTTCATCAATGTCGAAAACCCAAACGTCCTTGCCGTCTCCAGTGAGGTTAAGGCCTTTGGCATACTCGTAGGCTTCGTTGGCAACATAATCACAATCCGCTCGGTATTGTTGTCCGAGCATGTAATGGCCTACATAGTCTACGCATGATTCAGGAATATGGGCCCATCCCTTGAGGTTGTCGGTCTCCACGGCGAGCCGCCAGCTCAAGCAGTTGAGATCGGGGTGTTTGAGACCAGCGGAGCCGGAATGTGGCATGAGCAAGTGGATCGGAGATGCAATGGCAGTTGTGATGGTGATGACCATAAGGATAAGAAGCGTGAAACCCATGTTTTGAATGGTAAGTGTTTAATGGTACGTTATGAAGCGGGACCAAAAATCGTGGTTAAATAATTGGTGTGTGTTTTGCGAAAAGAGGCTCTCTTTTGTCATATATTACGAGTCTACCAATTGAATTATTTGAAAAGAAATGTATTTTTTCTTTTTTTTTTTTGGAAGGTGAGTGTCTCAGCGGATGGAACCAATCGACGACAATCGAAGAAACGCGAGTTCGAGCCCGGGCCTCACAGAAGTGAGTGTGCCCGTAGGACTTACCGGTGCCAGCAGGACTGAACCCGGTTCAAACCGACCAGGCGGGAACCCCACTAAAGTGGGGAAAACCCTCCCCCCCTCAGGATTCGAACCCATGACCTTTCGGTCAAGTGTCTTTTATTACAACTATTTATTTATATGTCACAATTGTAAATCTATAAAGAGTTATGATTATACCAACCACACGTCCACACAATTCAATTTTTCAATTTCGCACGTGACTTAATTGGAATGATTTGGGATTCTTGTTTTCTCTTTCATATGAAATGGACAGGCATTTGATTGATTTTGGACAGAGGCATGGACTATGCTCAGTTGAATGCTTCTCGATTCTCGATGTCTATGACTGGAAGCGTTGATAAAAAATACAAAGATTTACACTCTAGCTGAATGAAGGGGTGCGACACTCTCGGCAAAGTTCTTGAGCCTTGCCTAATCTCACCTTGTCATGTCAAAATCAACCCCAACCCCACCTTGCCAATCGGTTACTCCTTACCAAGCGGTGAAGTTTTTGACCGTTGCCGAGGGGGTGTCGGCAGTGTAGCCGATCGGCAACGGTACCGGGTAAAGCTACCTGAGGAGTGCCCCGTCCCCTCCTAGTTATGGCGAGTAAGGCCTCGAATCATAAGAGCTAATTTTTGGTGCTTAGGATCAATCGGTTTTTGAACATAAGGATTGTAAACATTATAGCTTTTAACTTAAATACGTGAATTATTTTAAGATATGATTTATGTAGATATTTGTAGATTAAAAATATATAATATGAAATCAACATATAAACCTATCTACCAATAGGTTTGGTAGACCACTGAAAAATACAAAACCTTTAATAACACCTAGTTTGGAGTCGTTCAAGTGATCAGACGAGAGAATTAAGGCTACCGGGTGTGGTTTGAGGAGAATAAGCCTCCATGTAGGCCAAGGTGTCACTGGGGGAGGGTCGTCTTAATTAGGATGGGCCTAGGAGGTGGTGTGCAATGTGAAGATGAGCCTCATTATTGGCTAGAGATGATCCCATGTTCAAAAATCCAATCACAAGCCTCGTCCTCTCCATCCTCCTGATGCCGCTCACGACATGCCGAGCCCGTAAGGGGGCGGTGTTGACGTTTGGGTTCCTGGGTTTTGAAATCGTGTTCCTGTTTTGGGTATTGGTGAGTTTAAAAATAATATTGGGCCTATAGACGAAGAAGGGGGTAGGATTTATGGGCCGCTCACTTTGAAACCCAAAAGTCCAAAACCAGATGCTGATGTAACCGACCGTACTTCCCCAAAAACATCACGTGAAAGCTTTAGAAAAACACATTATTGGTAAGTTACATGATCCTAATGGTCTCAAACTGCAATATGGATACATTAAACCAGCTTTAAATAATATCTGTCTCAATTCATTTGTAATTTGATTATTTTAGGTACATTTGAACTGGTGGTGATGAATTTATATCCATTCTATGAAAAAGTTACTTCTACCAATGGAGTTAAATTTGATGTTGGAATTAAAAATGTTGATATTGGTGGCTCTAAAACGATAAGAGGCAAAGGTGGTTATTCCCTCTCATGGTATCCATTTTCATATTTGTGGTTTTAAAAGCGACGAGGTCTTAATCTGAGGGGCAAACATAAAGTGGTGGGCTTTTCGTACCCAAGGCGCAAGATGATTATATAATTTTTTTAATACATCTCATATATGATTAATTAATACAACGTGAAAACCAACTGCTATTTTTTTTTTGTTTGATATGTTGGAAGACAAATTTCTATCAAAAGTTCACTTCTATGTGAAGAAAATCCTCATCAAAAGGGTGCATTTTACACTGACAGTAGCTTGCCAGAATTTAACGGTGGTGGTATTGCAACAGCTATTCAACAATCAACACCATGTAAAGGTGAGTATATAGTATTCCATCTAATTTCACTATAAATTAGTATTATAGTATGCTTTCATCCAAAACTATTGAGTTGGCAGTGATGTTTATAATTCTTAGCTATTTACTCAATTTAGTCATTTTGGCAAGTCAATTGTAAAAGTCAAATTGTGACTTCAAAAGGTCAAAATCGTGTAAGAATGTGTCTATTAAGTTTAGGGTGTGTCGATTAGTTTGTTAGCACTTATTTAACCGCCAAAAGCAAGCGTATAAATACCCTAATCATACACTGATTCAATGTGTATATTAGATTATTATTGTGTGCTTATATTTTGTTTCCCACCCTCTATTCATCATGGGTCACTGCACAATTTTGTGCATACTCTTTAAATGTTCATCTATCCTAAATTGATCCTAAGCATCGATCCCAAATGGGCGACAGGATTCAGATGATCAAACTCCAGAAGAAATTAAAGTTGATGTAGTTTCTGTAAAGGTCCCACAAGAAAACAAGCTTGATGATGCAAAACTTGCATGGTTGTATGTGAAACATGTGAATGGCAATGCCATTTTAATCGCAAAGGTGTAGAAAAGTTTGATTCTAACTAATACAACTCACAACAATAAAGAAACACAACACAAGAACAAGAGAAGTAGCGACAAAACGGTGACAAAATCTATTATTACCCAAACCAGAAAAATACCCAACCAAGAACCCAAAGAACTCAGCAATTACTGAGTTCTATATAATACAAAGTCTAGTCTATCAGCTGCTGATCAATATTATCAGCAGATGAAGACTGATTAATAACAAACACTTACAGAGAGAAAAACTAGACGATACAGGATACACACGATGAAACCCTAATACAAAACGAGAGAGACGAATAAGAAAAAATAACAACACTGAACAATAATGAAAAGAAATAAGCTTTATATATCAGCTCCCGAAGCTTCTATCGACGAGTTGAACCAACGGCTGAGATTGAATCAATCCAACGACTCAAAGAAGCCTTCGTAACAACCAACCACAAGTGGATCCGGATTATATCACATATGGGCTCCTGAAACACTTAATCAATCATAAGCCCAAGAGAGAATACAAAACATAAGCCCAAAGTGAAACTGGCCCAAACTATCAAATGGGTCCAATAACTTGAACTACATATTTTAACATGCCCCCTTAGTTCAAGTATTGAACATGTCCATCATTCCAAGTCTTTCACACAGAACATTGTGTTGCTTAACATCCAACCCTTTCGTGAATATATCAGCAATTTGATTACTGGAATCCACTTTAACAGTACACACAACACCTTTTGAAATCTTTTCTCTTATGAAATGAATATCGATTTCAAAATGTTTGGTACGATCATTGAACACTGGATTGGCTGCAATTGAAATTGCAGCCTTACTGTCACTAAACAGTTTAACTGGAAGTTTCACTGTTATATTAAGTTCACTTAGTAAATTTTTCAGCCAAATGACTTCACAAGTGGCTGAGCATAGTGCCCGGTACTCAGCTTCTGCTGAAGACCTTGACACGGTGCTCTGTTTCTTGCTTTTCCAGGAAACAAGAGAGTTTCCTAGAAACACACAATATCCAGTAATGGATTTCCTAGTGACTATGCATTTTGCCCAGTCAGCATCAACATAAGCACTAAGATTTAACTGATCAGACTCTCTAAAAACAATTCCTTTTCCTGGGGATAGTTTCAAGTACCTAAGTAGCCTCAAAGCCACTTGCAAATGAAACTGAGTTGGTTTGTGCATGAATTGACTAAGGAATTGAACAGTATAACTTATGTCTGGTCTGGTTAATGATAAGTAAATTAACTTACCTATTAACTTTTGAAATCCAGTTATATCCTCTAATATAACTTCAGATTTCTTATGTTTTCCAGACACAATGTAACTCTGTTCAATTGGTGTACCTACAGGTTTACACCCTAGATACCCAAAATCACTTAGTAACTCTAGACAGTACTTTCTTTGTGACAAACACAAAGATGTTCCAGAGTATAGCACCTCAATTCCCAGAAAATACTTTAATTTACCTAGATCTTTTATTTGAAAATTTGATCTAAGTATATTTTTCACACTATCAATTTCAGATTCACAGTTACCAGTGACAACTATGTCATCAACATAGACCAATAAGGTAATAAATACATCCTTACTGGATTTTACAAACAAAGAATGATCACAAATGCTTTGAACAAAACCTATGTTCAATAAGACATTTGTTAACTTCTCATTCCACTTTCTAGGTGCCTGCTTAAGGCCATATAAAGATTTCACTAATTTACATACTCTTGTTTCATTTTCAGAGTAATAACCTTCAGGTAAGGTCATATAGACATCTTCAGATATTGAACCATACAAGAATGCATTGTTAATATCTAATTGGAACAATGGCCAGTTGTTTTGAACAGCAATGCTCAAAACACACCTTACTGTGACCATTTTCACTACTGGAGAGAATGTCTCTCCAAAGTCTAGACCTTCCCTTTGATTATACCCTTTAGCTACAAGTCTAGCTTTAAACCTTTCAATTTCACCACTAGACTTGTACTTAATTTTATATATCCATTTACACCCTATAGCTTTCCTACCTATAGGTAATTCTGTTAGAACCCATGTTTGGTTCCTATGTAAGGCCTCCATTTCAGAGTTCATTGCCTCAACCCATTTTGGGTCTTTGGCAGCCTCAACATAAGTTTTAGGTTCAACAGATTTGTTTAAGACAGATACAAAACAGAAGTTTTCAGAAGACAGTTTAGAATAGTTCACCACATTTTCAAGTCCATATTTAACCTTGCCTTCAACTACATAGTCATTAAACTTTCTAGGCAAACTTGACACTCTACTAGACTTTCTAGTGCTTCCCTAAGGTGGAACAGTCTCAACATTTGAGGTTCCCACATCCTGGTTTACCCTATCAGGAATCCTACTACCTGGACTACCAGGCTGCTGATCCTGCTGACTAGCAGTAGGATCTACCCCCCCAGCAGCCCTGGGAAGATTCCCTGATTGCAAACTAGTAGGAACCTCATTAGACCTATCGGTTCCCCTTTCATCATTGGGAAGTATTGGGTCAACCATTGGAGAACTAGACTGGGTGTTTGACTCAAAACAGTCAAAAAAGTTTAAATGAGTAACATCTTGTAATTCAGGATGAAACTCCATTGTTTTAAAATCTTTGAGTTTATATGGAAATATTTCTTCATAAAATCGAACATCCCTAGAGAATAAAACTTGTTTGGTTTCAATACACCATAACTTGTAACCTTTTTTGACATTTGAATACCCTATTAATACACATTTTTCTGCTTTAATTGAAAATTTATCATTATTATCTAAAACTGTATTAAAGCATAAACACCCAAAAGTTTTCAAATGGTCAAGAATGGGGGGGAACCCAAACATTACCTCATATGGACTTTTTCCTAACAAAACTGACGAAGGAACCCTGTTTATCAAGTAAGTGGCAGTTAATACACAGTCAGACCAAAAAACAAGAGGTAATCCACTCTGAAATAACAATGCCCTGGCCATATTTAGTAAGTGTCTATGTTTTCTTTCTGCTACACCATTTTGTTGTGGTGTATAAGTACAAGAAGTTTGGTGAATAATGCCATTTGTTTTACAAAAAACATCCATATTCTTATTTACAAACTTACTTCCATTATCACTTCTAAAAACTTTAACTCTTTTTTGAAACTGAGTTTTTAAAAGTTCATAAAAAACAAGTAAGTTTTCAAACACTTCACCTTTGTTTGTTAACATATAACACCACACTGTTCTTGAAAAATCATCTACCACAGTTAGAAAAAACTTATAACCTTCTCTACTAGTGACTTTATAAGGTCCCCAAACATCCAGGTGAACAATATCACCCACCTGTTTGGTTTTATGTTCACTAATAGGAAAAGGCAGTCTTACTTGTTTAGCCTTGTGACATATGTCACAAGGTTGAGAATCAATTTTCCCTATGTTTAAATCTTTTTTAAGTATGGCCAGAACCTGATCAGAAGGATGACCCAATCTACTATGCCATAGATTGGTGTCACTTACACTACTAAAACACAGATTGACACTCACATTACCACCTACAAAATAGAGACCATCACTTTGATCACCAGTCACCAGGACTCTCTTTGATTTGGAATCCTGGATATAACAGTGATGTTCATCAAACAAAACACTAAGTTTGTTATCCTTAGCAAGCTTATGAACAGATAGAAGATTAACACAGTAATCAGGAACCAAGAATACATCATACAAAATGACACCACTTGCTAACCTAACATCTCCTATTTTGGTGACTTTAGCACAAGTGCCATTTGGATGTTTCACTTGTACATTATACTCAGAAACATCAACACAGTTATACATACAATCATCACTTTTACACATGTGTTGATTTGCCCCTGAATCTGTGATCCATCCAAAACAGATTGCATTTTTTATACTACTAGAACAGTTTGAAAATTTTTCAAAAACTTTTCCTAACATTGAAATTTTAGACACCCAGAAAAACCATTAAAAATAACACTTTTACCTCCTGAATTGGAGCTTTGAGGATCACTAGTTCCTTTATCACTGATCAGATTCATAAGCTTGGTAATCTGTTCAGGTGAAAAAGGCAAACCAGAAACAGAAGCAGAAGAGATAGGTGTTTTACTACTTGTGCCTATGTTATTAGACAGATTAGACCTAGGGGTCTGTCCTCCTGGTTTCTTCTTGAATCCAGGAGGATAACCCACTAACTCAAAACACCTATCAACAGTGTGACCCAACATGTTGCAGTGAGTGCATTTTAAGAAAGGGTTGGGTCCTCTGTTGGTAGTTTTCTTCCTATTGTCAGAAGGTTGAGATGCCTTTGAAAAGAAAGACATATTCTGACCTTTTGAACTACTACTTGAGCCTCTATGAGACTCTTCCCTAGAAATAATAGAGAAGGCTGTCATGACAGAAGGTAGTGGATCTTGCATTAACAAATTTGACCTAACATGTTGATATACATCATCTAGACCCATTAAAAACTGCATGAGTTTTATTAAAGCATTAAAATCATTGAATTTGTTTGCAGCTGAACATGAACATGAAGGCAATTGGACTATGGAGTCCAACTGCTTCCACATTGTGTTCAGCTTCTGATAGTATTCAGAAACAGTGTTACCATTTTGAGTTAATGAATTTATCTTTTGATAGAGGTTAAACACTACAGATCCATCAACTTTGTCAAAGGTTTCCTTAAGATCAAGCCAGACATCTCTGGCTGATTTTGAGAAAACCTGTCCTAAGAACAGTTCTTCACTAACTGAGTTAAGCAACCAGGACAGGACAACTGAGTTGCACCTGTCCCACTGCTTTCCTAAGATCTCATTGTCCTCAGACTTAACTAAACTACCATCAATGAAACCAAGCTTATTCTTAGCCTGGAGGGCAAGTTTCATAGAGCTTGCCCAGGCAGAATAGTTTTCAGTCCCTTTCAACTTAATGGTAATGATTGAAAGGATACTGGTATCACTAGGATGGATATACAGGGGATCACCAATGTCTAATTTACTGATTAGAGTATTGGTGTCTCCTGTTGGTCCACCACCACCATTAGGATCAACTACATCACCCATGATGGAGAACAAACAGCAAACACAAAAGCACCAAAAACAGAGATAACAAAAAACAGATAAAACCCTAAGAAGAGTGAAGCTGTGTCAGTGTTCAGATAGTGGGTTCGTCACTCAAGGTGCCCACCCAGATCTTAACACAGGAACTCTTTTATTATCTATATATATGTATATATATGTATATAGCAATTTAAGACAGATAAACAACCACAGAAAGCAAGCACAACAATAGACAGACCACAAACAAGACAGACAGCAGATAGTTGGCACAATACCGGTCCTCCTAACCCAGGCCTTTGCCCTAGACACAGACAAACAAAATAACAAGTAAGGAAAGATCTCACAGAGAGGGGAACCCAAGTTAGGGTTTCGCCAAACCCACAACCAGCACCTTCACTTAGGGTACTGAGTTGTGAGTGCAACTGTAGCTTTAACTCCAATCCAAGATCCACAGCAATCCACAGCCAACAGATGTTGACCTAAACCAGTCCTGATCACAAGAACAGAGACACACAGAGGTAATAGACCAGATCTACAACCAGATCAGATCTACTACACAAAACAAAGGTAATAGACCAGATCTACAACCAGATCAGATCTACAACACAAAACAGATAAGGACCAGATCTATATTCAGATAAGATCCCTATCAAAACCAAAAAACAAGAAATAGCAGCGGAAAACAAAACAACACCAAGATCGAGAGCCTAGGGCTCTGATACCATGTAGAAAAGTTTGATTCTAACTAATACAACTCACAACAATAAAGAAACACAACACAAGAACAAGAGAAGTAGCGACAAAACGGTGACAAAATCTATTATTACCCAAACCAGAAAAATACCCAACCAAGAACCCAAAGAACTCAGCAATTACTGAGTTCTATATAATACAAAGTCTAGTCTATCAGCTGCTGATCAATATTATCAGCAGATGAAGACTGATTAATAACAAACACTTACAGAGAGAAAAACTAGACGATACAGGATACACACGATGAAACCCTAATACAAAACGAGAGAGACGAATAAGAAAAAATAACAACACTGAACAATAATGAAAAGAAATAAGCTTTATATATCAGCTCCAGAAGCTTCTATCGACGAGTTGAACCAACGGCTGAGATTGAATCAATCCAACGACTCAAAGAAGCCTTCGTAACAACCAACCACAAGTGGATCCGGATTATATCACATATGGGCTCCTGAAACACTTAATCAATCATAAGCCCAAGAGAGAATACAAAACATAAGCCCAAAGTGAAACTGGCCCAAACTATCAAATGGGTCCAATAACTTGAACTACATATTTTAACAAAAGGTAACTCCCCAACCCAAATTTACATGGGATATGCTTAACGCATGTAACTTGGATACGAACGGCGTAACCCATTCTTAATTATTGGAGGGTTAAATATGTGAGCTAGTAAACAGTTTGAGCATGTAAAATGATTGAACTTACTATCTTACTTTTTACTTATAAAAAGGTTCTAATTCCTTTATCCACAACCCAACCTATCTACAACACAAACCTGTTTATAACAAACCTAGTCCACATATTTTTATGTTGTGTCGCACGCTACTTTTGTTTATACCAAATTTGTCAAAAGAAACATGATTGAACCCTTGTTTTTTTTACATATCAATATAACTGGACAAGTGTGTTTTTGTCCTTTTCAAAGTTTCAAATGCATTTCCGCCATTACTTAAGTGTATTGTTGGTAGAATTTGATATAGACAAAAGTATATATATAGTTGTGTGGCATATAAACTAGTTTCAAAACATATATGATAGTTTTTATTTTAAATGTCACATTGGATATTTAAAGAAAAAAGAAAAGACGTCTCTTTCCTTGATTTTAATGCGGGTGTGGTACAATATTCTCATGTCGGGCATAATAAGTGTATGCTACTAATGGAAAGCGGGCAACCAAAATCGTGTGGATAGTTTAAGGATAGCGTCGAAGAAAGTAGGGGACGAGGCGAAAGGAGCAGCTTTGGCTAGTTATGCATTTTTCTCGTTTGGTAACTAACTAACTAATTAACAAATTGCACTATCAATCTCATTTTATGAAACTTAATGGAAGATTTTATGTAAACTAAACAGTAAACAGCATGGAAAGTTTCATAAGAGACGCTCATGATGCAGTCGATTGCCGTAACAATATTTCTATATTTTTGTTTATTTTCTATTTTCTAGTTAGGACCACCACTAAATATTATCTTTTGATATCGTGGAGATATCAATGATGTGACACCCTGTATAAGGAACAAAAAAAAAAAAAAAAGACAGTTAACACGTGACGTAAATATTATATAAAATAGTTTATAAACAGGAGTGCAGTTAGTCAGTTACTCACTGATGTCGCACTATAGATAAGGCTACCAGGTGCACAGACGCCCCCCACCCCCGTCTCCTTCCTTTTCCCCGTCCCCAACCCAAACACCGCCCCGGAGCCCCCGTCCCCTCCCACCCCCGTCCCCCCCGTCTCCCAACGGACGCATCGGACGGGCCAATCACCGCCCCCCACCAAAACCTCCACCAATCACCGCCCCCTGCCACCCCCGTCTCCACCTCCCTACACCGCCCCCCTGCCCCGTCCCCTCCCGTTCTCTGTCCTCCGGTCCCACGTTTTTCCGACGTGTCACCCTCTTCCCCCCGTTTGTTTACCGGATAGCCTAATAAATCCCAACTTTTAACCTAGTAGCAGGAATAGTTGGGTTCTCAAGTGGAGACGGATGTGTCATTTTTTGTGGATTATGGTAATAAAATATTTGAGCTATGCCTTGTGAGGTTGTCAGTTTGAATACCGAGCCCACCTGGGTTTTCGTCCCACCGTGTATTATGCCAGAAAGTTGTGGTGACACAACAACTATCAAGTGGCAGCCAGCAGTATGGTTTCCCGGAGGAACGCCCAAGCCAAACTTTGAAGCCAATGTGGACCCGGTTAAGACAATATAGTCTAGCTAAAGTGGGGGCAATAAGGCTCTTCAATTTGGATAGTGCGGTGGCCAAACACAAAGAAAGTCGTCGTTCTAAAAAAAAAAGATAATCTATAATAAAAAGAGTAAGTTGCCAAAATCGTCCACGTGGTTTGGCCCAAAATGTCACATTCGTACAAACTTTTGTTTTCTTTTTGTCATAATCGTACAATGGTTTCAATTATTTGTCATTCTCGTCCCTGACACTTTGTGGACGGTTGCTAACTACTCAATTAATAGAACCCAAATGGTATTTCATTGAAACTATTAGATATTTGATTAAAATTATCATAGACAAGAAAAAGAGCATGAATATTGTCTGAGACACCTAACATCAGTGTAAAGTTTTTGTGAGCAACTAACTCAATTAGCCTATAGGCAATTGTAGTAGTGACAGACATTCAACAAAGCTTTTAACATGAGTGGATGTTATTACTTAAGATTTTTCACCAGAAATTTTATCACGGCATATTAGATTTGTCAACCCCTGAACATTCTCGAGGTCCGGGGTATAAACTAGTGTTTGATATATATGTGATGGTAAATTAATAAATTATAATTTATTATATTTCCTACCTACCGCACGTTTCATGTTTGCTCGTTATGATTTCTCTTCAAAAAGAAGTTACCATTCATAATAATAATAATAATAATAATTAATAAGTGCTCCAGTTCCTAATTATTACATAAATTAAGTTTGGTCAATCACTCGACTTTGGACAAGTCTTATTTTTTTTTTTTTGATCGGCTGGACAAGTCTTATTTAATACAATCCAACTCACACCAACAAGCAACGTGAAGCACCACCAATGTGGAGTCGATTAACCGATGTAGTACATAGGATCGGGCACCTTGAAGGTGCGATCTCCGGTGTTAGTACCGATCAAATCGCTCCATTGATCACCCATGTTCCCTCTAATCCTGTATCCAGCCTCTTCCAACTCTTTTCTTTTGCCTGACTTGTACTCCACTGCGGTACCTTGATAATTGTCTCCCCTACACGTTGTACACATTTTCATTAGATTTTTTACTTATTTTTATAAAAGTTCGACTATGTAAATTGAAGCATGACTTGTTTAAGACAACTTTGAGTATAACAATAATAATAATTAATAATGAGTTATAAGTCTAAAATGTTTACTTTAGGATGAACTTCTCCCACTGAGTATAACCAATTTCAATCATATTTTTGGTACGAGGTTCTTTGAAAGCTTCCCTTGTTCCAGTGAGAAACACAATCTTAAATCCCAACTCTATAAGTTGTTTGTAGAGTTTAAGAGACGCTGGTAACGCGGGCGCCTCTCCTTTCGCGGTCCATTCGTCAAACTTTGTTGCATTATATGGTATGTACCTTAATATTCATATTCAACAAAACTCATTAAGATAAGCTATGAAGCCACATAAATAAATAAAAAGTTGTTAGTAATAGTATTAACTATTATAGTAGTTGTTACCCGAAAGCAACGTCGTCACTAGCGTAATAGGGGATATTAGAGAGTGTGGTTTCATCAATGTCGAAAACCCAAACGTCCTTTCCGTCTCCAGTGAGGTTAAGGCCTTTGGCATACTCGTAGGCTTCGTTAGCAACATAATCACAATCCGCTCGGTATTGTTGTCCGAGCATGTAATGGCCTACATAGTCTACGCATGATCCGGGAATTTGGGTCCATCCCTTGAGGTTGTCGGTCTCAACGGCTAGCCGCCAGCTCATGCAGTTGAGGTCCGCGTGTTTGAGACCGGCTGAGCCGGAATGCGGCATGAGCAAGTGAATAGGAGATGCAACCACAGTGGTTGCAATGGTTACCACAAGGATAAGAAATAAGAGACCCATGTTTTGAATGGTGCTATTGTTGCGTTGTGAAGAGGTGGTACCATTGAACGTGGTTAAATAAGTTGTGTTTTTATGGAAAAGGCCTCTCTTTTGTGATATATTACTAGTCTACCACTTTAATCAATTCTAAAAAAGATAATTATTTATACACTTTCTTTGTCAATACTATATGAGTTATGAGTATATGATAATTTAGGGTTATTAGATTTTAATAACTTTAAGTATCACGTGTTAGCCGTTTCCTATCCCAACTTACTACTTGGCCGTCATCACTCTCAACTTAAAACTTATTTTCTTCTACCACTCCCAAACTAACCGAATCCTAACCCAGTTAGTTTTTTGCTGACGTGGCAGCTACCACGTCACCAAAAAAGTGACATGTCAGCACAAAACTAACTGGGTTAGGATTCGGTTAGTTTGAAAGTGGTGACTGGTGAAGGAAAATAAGTTGCAAGTTTAGAATGATGGCGGCCAGGTGGTTAGTTGGGAGTGGTAACGGCCAAAACGTGATAGTTGAGGATATTGAAATTCAATAACCCTAGAATTTATTATTTCATAGCTTTTGTTGTTACTTGCTTGTCCGCGAACCTTCCCTCTCATGTTCGTACCATGCACACTAAAGTTCACATCCTATTCGTTCAAAAATTATGGAATACATGAAATTACATCTTCAATAAACATTTACAGAAGATTACTTTATAAAGATCTTTATTAAACAATTCTATATGTCCTCAATCTTCATTTCAACGTTTTAAACTTTAGGTTGCTCTCCCCCTTTGCTTACAGGGGCATATCAAGCCTACAAGATGGCAGGGCTAATTCATTATATATAATGGGTTGCTTAACAGTTTAGGGAAGCTTAGCCTCCAATTGAAGCTTTCTCTATTAATTAGTATATTAAATTATTTGTACTTGTATTGTACAGCAAACATATCCAAAAGAAGTTTATGAATGTATCACCATGTAGGCATGTACACTTAATTTTTTAACTTGCTATATACTGTTTTGTGTTTTTAGTTTTTCCCATCGTTTGCTTTATTCTTAACTACTTAGTCCAAATCCAACTACATGTTAGAGTTGGTTGTTATGTTAGGCATTGCTAAATAGTGAAATAAAAATTTTAGTTACTTTCTATCCTACCAAATGGCTACCAATAATATTTTATTTTCTCCTCATATAACCTTAATTATTTGCTTTTTATAAGGACGAACCAAACCAACTCTGATCGGATAATAGTGATACTAGTAGAGCATTTGTTTTTATGCTTTCCACTGTACTAATCGTGTAATGGATCAAAATCATACCAACAAAATTCCCATCATAACGAGGGAGGAATCACACTAGTAAATTTAACTTTAGCTTTTCCACTTTTATTTGTAGCCTTGCAATTTAGTTGTTATATTTCCCTGCATGCTTTAGTTTAATTATTGTTTACACACCAACGATTTATTAGGTTGATTTTTTTTCTTTTTCATTAACCGATTCACACAACATAGCATAGGCATTAATAAAGTTATCATGTTGAGTTTTTCACGATTTTTCTGTAACGTGAGTTTTTAATGGTTTTTTTTTTCTATATCAATACTCCATGTGAGTTATTTTTATCTACATATCTACGTAAATTTTCGTAACGTTATTTTAAGCCGTTTGATTTTTTTAACCGTCTGACACTTATCTCTAACCACACCACTACGCCGTGTTTTTATCTATGTATAAACCGGCCAGCTATAATGCACGGCCACTTGTTTATCTTTAAATACGTTTTGGTGTAAATTTTGTTCGAATAACTTAGCTTTCGTATACAACGACATAAATTTTCCTTGACTTTGAATGTAACGTCTGCCACATGGTTTTTTAATCGCCATGTTTACGATTTGCTTATTTTTACGTTTCAAACCGGTTACAAAGCATATATGGTAACCCACCCGTTATGTTATATCTCTAACAACGTGAACTTTATTGGTATAAGTTGGGATTTTTTGGTGGTCCTCCTTGTGGTCCTCTAAGTCCTCTTTCATCGAGTAATTATGAAAATGGACATGATATATTAATTTTATTGTGATTATAAAATCGCGCAAAGACCGACTTGAAATATTAGATAAAAGGACTTTTTTTAACAATTCTCTATTTTTTATAAGCTTAGTTTTGTAATATTACTTTTTCATTAAAAACCACAATAAATTATAAGACGGTGACAAGTAATCTGGTAACAAGTTGTGCCCAGTGACGGATCTAGGAATTTTGATGAGAAGGTGCAAAAACATTTCTAACCAAATTGAGTTGGATATAAAAACTTGGGTCAAAATGGATTGGGTAAAATAACTCATAGGTCATAACGGGTTAGGGTCAGAACATGTCAATCGTAGCATATCCAATTTAATTTGAGTCAAACTTGTTCTGACTAAAACAAGTTTGGCTCTGAACGGGATCTAACCAAAATGCACCCGAGTGGAAAAAAAGGTATAGTTTTAAAAAATATCATATGACCAAATCTACAAAAACATGATAAAAAAACTTTTATAAATGTATTCGGATTCTAAAAATTGTTATAAAGTAAATAAAAATATTTCACCGTGATTTGTTTTAAATCTATTAATTTCTCATTAGTTAATATGTTTTGTACTTTTGTTTACCATCCACTTATCTCCATTCTCCAAACCCATATCTTCCCCACATTTGAACTTGTTCTATCTCCTCCATATTTTTGCTTGTCCTGTCTCTTTGTTTCAGCATATTTCCATCTCTCTTTCAAGTTTAAACCCTAGATCAATCTTTCAGCAACCACAATACCAGGGGCGGACCTAGCTTGAAGCTAGGTGCTGCGTCCGTTGCTACTCAACTTCGCGCGCGTAGTGGAAAATTAGTGGAAAAATTGTTTTTTTACGATATTTGGAAAACGTTACTAATAAAATGAAAAAAAATGAAAAACGTTACTACTGAAATTAAATTTTAGATCCGTCACTACAATACATGAGGAGTCGACTACTCGATCTAACCTTTTTCTTCCTCTTCATGGGTTCTAATTTGAATGAGTAAATTTTTGTTGGGGTCCTTCAAATTTTTTCAGAAGGTGCCTTTGAACTTTCTATAGGGACCTGTTATGCATCTTCCTCAAACATTTGGACTTTCATATACTAAAATCCTAAGTTGAGGGGGTGCATGTGCACCCCTAACCAAAGTATGGATCTGCCCTTGGCTGTGTCGTAACCCTCTTTTGAATTGCAAATCCTACCCTGCTAAAAATAAAACCTTAGATCTCTAACAAATTCAAAATTCTATTTATAATTTTTTTGGAGTTGTAAATTTTGTAGAGTTAATTACACAATATTTTGCCTTTAAGTTTAATAAACAAAATGCTTGTTTGAGTTTAATTTTTGTTTTGCAAAATGTTTGGCTTTAAAGTTTCAACACTATGATGCCACACGTGGTACAACCCAGTGGTAGGTAGCAAAACCTGCTTTGGGGTATTCAGGATTGATTCCTGTTAGGTGTAAACTAGTATTTTGCCCGCTGCGTGTTCTGGCGTCGCGTGGCAGGTTGAACCGTGCAGTAACACATGAAGTGTAAAACAAAATGCGTTACACACAATTCGTAAAAACACAATGCGTAAAAGACAATTACTAAAACGTGTAAATACAATGCTTTTAACTTGGTTCGGAATTAAAATCTACATCGAAACGTGGAACAAATGGAAGCACACATTTTATAGGTACGAAAACGTATTACATTTGACATTACTCGTTTTTCAAAAGAAAAAAAAAAGTTTAAGTAGAAACGTAGACCAAATCATATTTATACCGATACATATATAAAAATTCGCATGTAAAAAAATAGTTTGTTTCCAAGTAAAGGTACGAAAATGAGTAAACATGAATTTTTTCAAAAGAAAAAAAAATTAAGTTCAACTATAGGCCAACTCGTATTTATACCGATATATATATAAAAATTTCACACGTAAAAAAATAGTTTTCTACTTCAAAACGTGGACCAACTGGAAGCGCACATCAAATAAGTACGAAAATGTATTATATATGACATTACTCGTTTTTCAAAAGAAAAAAAGTCTAAGCCGAAACGTACAGAAAGGAGTAAACTCTTTAATTTTCCAAAAAAAAGCTTAAGTCGAAACGTAGACCAACTCGGGTTTATACCGACACATATATAAAATATTTGCACGATAAAAAATAGTTTTTTTCCAAGGTACGAAAAAAAAAGTTTAAATCAAAACGTAGAAAAACTCGTATTTATATCGATACTTATATAAAAATTCACACGTAAAATAATAGTTTTTTCAAGTAAAGGGCCTACAAACAACAAATGACAAAGTTAGGGGGTTAGATTAAGTAAAAATAGTTTTTTCAAGTAAAGGGGCTACAAACAAAAAATGTCAAAACTGAGGGGTGAATTTGATGTTCTAACGCTTGGTATCATAAAAAAAAATTATATATTAAGTGGAAGGGGTGCTCAATGAGATTATCTTTGATTCCATCATCCGGCAATGTCATTTCAATTTACCCTTATGTATCCTAAAACATCTTCATAGATGGTAGCACTATTTAAGAGTATCTAGACCATGAGTATGGAGGGGACACTTCTTTCATCTATCCCAGCCTCATCCAATTTGGCACTGTCACGTTAAATTTACCCTTAATACCTTAATATCACAAAATCACAGGCAACATTCGTTTTAACTATCTTAGGACTCTTTTAAAAATAAAAAATAAATTAAACAACTAAATTATATTTTCATTAAAAATGTACAATACATAACTCAAACTAAAAAAATAAACAAAATGCGAAAACTTAATAAAACAACTTCATTCATCGACTTCATCCGTCGGCCATTCTGACCATTCATATGCATTCGCTATTTCACGTTTTCGTTCTATAGCCATTTCCCTTGTTTGGCCATGAAGATGATCATGGTTGTGTCAAATCAGGTCTATATACGTCACCGCCAAACACCAAACCGTCACCTTGAGATTTCAAACCATGCCCTCATAGGTTTGAACCTCTCCCTTTTGTGTTCAAACTGCACTCTCAAGCGTTAGAACCACCTTCACTTTTGGTGATTTTTTTGCTTGAACTAACGCATGAGTTTTGCTTTTCCATGGATGAAAAATTTGAGGAACACTTGATTTTTTGATAAATTTAATGATGAAAATTGATTTGAAAAAGGTTATATATGGATTTATTTAATTTAAAATGATTTTTTCATCTCCAAGTATATATGACTATTGTCAGCGGTCATGTTTTCAGTGCTTCAAGCGGATACCATAAACGGACCAACTACCCGCCATCCCTACCTTATCCATCATATGCCCTACCCATTTTACTCTTCTTTCTCTCTCTCTCTCTCTCTCTCCCTCTATCTCTCTCTCTCTCTCTCTCTATATATATATATATACACACACACACACACATACTATATTATAATGAATTTAAGAAAGACATTCTAAGATACCTAAAGGGTAAAAACTCTTTTTAGATTAATGCATAAGGTACAACCCTAAAGGGACGACAAAGTAGTCTTTTAAAATCTGATTACATTTTAGTCCCCGCATCTTAAGTACACTTTAATTCCTTCGATGTTGGTCCCAGAAGTATCAGCTCTTTTCACAAATGGCAAGATGATTTAAACAATATGAAGATAGTTTACGAATGAGAAATCAATTTTCAGAGATAGAGACACACGTGTATGGAATTTTTGAGTATATTTATGACCTTATGATTACAAGATGACTTCAAATTTTATTGGCTATTACAGAACAAATGAATCAAAGAATTCAGGCTTATATCAATGTGGTTGTAGAATGTGGAGTTGAATATCGATGATATTATTGGTTAAGGCTCACTCCTTATCGGTGGTTATGATCGTCTATTATATAGAAGAGTTTGACTTGGCAAGTGATTCCCACTTGTGTTTTAAGTAGGAAGGTTGTGTATGAAATCCTTGTATAGACTGACGTGCGTCAGCATGCATGGTTTTTATATATCCACGTGCATGGTTTCCAGATTGCCAACAGAAATCTGGAATTCGATCTGGGATTGAATTTGGACTCATGATCTTTAGTAAGTTTCCCAAATTTCTAGTCTGGATCCTAGATTTCTTCAGATTTAAGGAGGCTTTGTCTTTCCAAGTCATTGTCTTCTGATTCATCCTAAGCTTTGATCTTTCCTAACCTTAATCTTCACGACTTGAATCTTTATTGACGTTATCTTCTTGTCTTTGATCTTCATCAACCTTGGCCAATGCTTCGCTTTTCTTCAACACTTACATGATTATTACATTCAAGTTTTAACATTCGACTTTAACCAAATTCTGGATTACTAGTAACACTTTATCCCCATATAAAAACTAACTACCTCATGATTTTTAAATGATCATAACTTGTTCTTACGTTAATATATATTTTTTTATATAAAATCACATAATAAAATGAGCATTTTATTATCTTTAATTTGAGTATAGTATTTATTAGTTTATTTAATTAAAAAGTTGATATATTATGTGATTAACAGTGTTTAGAGGTGAACAATAAGTGAATCGTCAACCGAACTAAACCAAAAAGCAGACTAACCTAACCGAAATAACAAAAGCAGACTAAACCTAACCGAAATCAATCAAAAACCGAATCGGCTGAAAACTGATCAATCAAAAAACTAAATTAACTGATAACTAAACCAACATAACCTTGTAATGTGTGTGTTTCCTATTGCATAGCACAGACATCAAATTAGTATACTCTGTCTCTCTCTCTCCGACTCTCCCTCTCCCTCTCCCCTCCCCTTCCCCCTCTCTCTCCCTATTTGATAACCACTCAATGAATTCACCTGCCGATTTGGGTGCCCGGTTTGGTGGCATCAGATTACTCGATTGGGTATAGGTACCCTTTACCCTCATATGAACCGTTAATGTTATTCTATTAATTTACTTACAGGGCCACTAACTAATTAATTACATGGGCTATTTACTCAAACTAGGTAATTCTTTGTTCATCGACTTGAAATTCAGATTGATTTCCCACGTTCAAGTTTTGTAACATCGCCCAATGTTCACTATGATGTTTATGATCTTCTTTTATCTTTGATAAATGCCCGATTCTAATATAATTTAACAACTACTTATTAGTGTTTCATCAGCTTCATAAACAGTTATATCTTATCCAAGATTCTCCTTTTTTACTCCATGTGTGCATCATCAATAAAATTTATATTTTTACCTTTTGCTTTTTTTACGTTGATATTTTGTAGAGCTCAACCAAATGTTTGGGTGTATGACGCCGTGATACACGTGAGAAGATGGTTTGCCATTTATCCACAAATATTTTCAGACTTTCTTGTACAGTCGATTTGTCCTATCGCCCCTTGTTATCATTTGGATTTGAATTATGATGACCACATTGGCCAAACATTGTTATGACCACTTAAAGAGCAAGATAATAATCACGTGCATGACAGTGGTTAAATAGGATCATTCTCGGGATCTTTTAACTTTTTTTTTTCATCACGTGAGATTGTGAAAACTAGAATCAATTCCAGTTTATCTACTTCTATTCATGTGGGGAGGAAAGAAACGTCTCTACTCAGTCACAAAATTTATTTTGTACACGGCAGGGTTCCAATTTTCTTTTAAAAAAATAAATAAGTGTAATGCTAATTAGAGGATGATCGGTTTATTTCATGTATATTTATTTGAGTTAACTGCAATTGAGTCCCTGTGGTTTAGTCGAGCTGGCACCTTGCACCCACTTTCGAAACCTTTTGCACTCTGAGCCACTATACTTGTATTTTCTTGCATTTTGAGCCCAACTGTTAACTTTCCATCCACTCAAACGTTATATGCAAGGACAGATTTGTAATTTTCCATCCAAATTAACATTTATAGCGTTGAATATACAAAGCTCCCACCAATTATTACGTTGAATATACAAAGCTCCCACCACAATTTGTTTTTTCATTTTTTAGCGACTTGAACATAATTTCAATTATTTAGAATGAGGGAGTTGACTAGTGAGTTATTTTAATAGTTACAGAGCTATAATGAGGTTAGGTTTGGCTTAATGGAACCATATATATAATAAGCTTAGGTTTGGGTTTTCTAAAAATTTCGAGATTACCAGACTGTAAACACACAAAACTATGTTTGTACCCAAAAGCTGGATAATCCCTCATTTGCTTTCCTATAACATCACCATTCTTTAAAAAAAATCAAAAATATCTAAGGGAGAGGGTGGTTTACCTTGGTATTTCAGCTGGAACACCATTGCATGTGACTTCATGGGCAACTCTCTCCCGTAGTCTAATATATGGATGGGAGGGTCGATTATAGCAGGGAAGAAGTTGAATGAGAGGGTCGATTATAGCAGCGAAGAAGTTGGATGGATGCTTCGACTAGATCAGTGAAGAAATTCGATGGATCCTTCGATTACCTCTGGGTCGATTAGAGCAGGGAGGAATTGGGGAAAGAATTAGGGCTCATCAGTATGATAATGGGTGAAGATCCAAAAGTCAGGCGAATCACCTGTGAGAGGTTGAGACGACTGGCTAAATGAGAACTCTTAGGAAATAACCTGCAAAACTTAACAAACCGTTAGGCTCGTCACAAGGGGGGCGTGGAGGGCCTCTCTGTGACCACCCTCCGGCGTGAGGATAAGTAGTTGTTGGTGAAGGAAAGAGAATAGAGAGAGAGAGGGAGATTCGAGTCTGTCTAAACATGCCTTACCTGTACTTTCTGAGGGGTATTTATACTAGTCAGAATTGTTGTACTTCCCTTCGGTCAGGTGTACTAACCTTCGGAGCTAGTGACCTCCGGTCGTATTATCTCGAGCACGTGTCATGGGGAACTTCGTCCTTATATGGTGCTGCGTCTGAATGGGGTTAAGGTTCGGAGGACAGGTTTTATACCTCTTCATGTCCCCCCAAGTCCGTAAGTTATTTATAACTTAATGGAGTTGGTCGTTTCTCAGCAATGCTTTCCAGCTGTATTTGAGGACGCGAGACGTGGCAGCTTCCTAGCCCAAGTATTATGGGCAGTTTTTTCGAGGCAATCCCACCGTTGGTTTTGTTTTTCTTTTGGTGAGAGATTGTGACACGTGCCTGTCGATTTGTCTTCTCTTTCCTTGGTTATTTTAAACCGGTTTTTCTTTTTTCATCTTTACTTTTCCTCATAATCTTTTACCCTCCTTTGTCGCCTACATTACTGCTTCCTTTTTTACTCTTCCAGGCTTGGTCTTTCTTCTTGTCACAGGTTCGTCCCTTCTTACTTTTTCCAGTTTCTTTTATATCTTGGTTGTTTTGTGATGGGGAAGGACAATATGGATGTTAGTTTTTCTGTCCTAACCAGAAGAAACTGGATAAGTTTTTAATCGAGTATAGAATCCCTTTAGATCTTCATCCCGAGTTACCTCCCCCGGACCGAGCCATTTATCCCCATCTTCCTGGCAAATTTGCATTCTACACACGCGTGTGTGATTTTGCCAATTGTAGGGTACCCTTGACGAAATTTCTGTTCAAGGTTCTTTTATTTCATGGGGTTCATTTTTCCAAATGAACCCCTTTGCCTTGGGGAGGATCTGTCATTTCGAGCTGAAGTTCGGGCTTTAAGGTCGAAGGCTGACTTGGGGGTTTTAGGGCTTTTTATAAGTTAAATCAGGCGGAGATTGGTTTACCTTTGAGAAGAGGAGGAAGAAGCCGGAGTGTCATGGGAAGGACACCTCTAGTTTAAAGAACTGGAAGACGCAGTTCTTTATGCTGGATGACCGGTGTCTCCCTAAGGAGATGATATCCCTGTGGCGGACGGAGTTTGAATCTTCCGAATGGGAGTTGCCAGCTAACTTTGCCTGTGATTCAGTTCTTTACAATAAACTTGTTTCTCACAAGTCAAATATTAAGAAATATCCGGAGCACATTTTGGTGTTGGGCGGAATTAGTAGAATTTGGGATGAGCCGGATCAATGGCCTGTTATTTTGTATAAAAAGAAGGGTGAGACTTCCACTTTTCTAATTTTTCTGAGCGTCTCATGAATTTGTTATGAAGTTCTTAATTGTTAATCCCTCTGATTTTTTCTTTTGCAGAGATGTCGTTGCTTTCAGCACTGAAGTTTGAGGATTATGATGATGATGACCTTTCATTCTCCAGCGAACCTTTAGGGTCGAACAAGCCAATTCTCGATCAGGTGACGAAGCTGCAGTCACCCATACGTCCCGAAGGTGAGGAAACGGTGGACGAGGATAAGGCTTCTGGAGAGGAAAGGCCGAAGGTGAAGCTAGCGGTGTGCAAAAGGGTGAAGGTGGTAGTGGAAGGAAAGGGTGCTGAGTGACGAAGGAGGTGATGCGACTATCGGTCAGGTCTTTCCTAATCCTGATCCTTTGCAATCTGTTAGCTCCTCAAGTCATATATTTCGGAGGATGATGTTGCTGAGGATGCGTCCTTAGATCTGAACTTGGTGGCCCGGAAGAGGAAGAGTGAATCTTCTAAGGTTAATAAGAGCCCCAAGAAAGTGAAGTTTGCTTTGACTCAAGCTCCTCCTACTTCCGATTCTCAGCAGGGTCCTCTTTGGATGAGTTTGACTTGCACATTTCTGGTGGGAAATCTTCCCGAGATGGTGGTCCAATCTTTATGGATGTTCCGGGGATAAGTCTGATGCCGAGGGTGATAAGGAAGGCGATGATATCTTTCGTGCCATTGAGAACAGCCCTCCCCGAACCTCAGAGGTCCAAACCGCGGGTGAATTTTCTATGTCTTCTCCTGGTAAGTTTACCGGTCGTGTCTCTCAACGTTTCGTTCTAATGAGGAGAATGAGTATGGTGCGTCCTATTCTCCTTATTGGTTTGAAACCGAGACATTGATTATGTTTAATCTTGTAGATCCTTTGGATGATGCGATGGAAGTGGATCCTACTACGGCTGAGGATGTGTTTGTTTCCTGACTGGGACCTGAAGAATGGGTCTAGGGTGATCGATGCTTTGTCATCGAAGATGATGCTCTTCAACCTTCATACTCCGGCTGATCATGCCCACTACCGACGTCTGAAGGATAACGACTTGGGGGGATGCCTTGATGGTTAATCAGGCTCAGTCCAACTTCTTAGTGTCGAGAGGTGTATAGGCGGTGGATTGATTCGGAATGCCACAGAGGGAAGTTGGAGAGGGAGGGGTGTGTGTAACCATGGTAATGTTTTGGAGTCTTTAAAGACGACCCAGGATCAGCTCCGGTCTGTTCAAGCTTCCTTAGCCGTAGCTGGAGAGGAAAGGGATGCATTTCAAGGTGAGGTTGATGTCTTGAAGAAGAAGCTGCAAGCATCGGAGGAGGCTCACGATACCTCGAAAAGGAAGTATGTTCATTCTATTGAGGAGTTGGAGAAGGTGATGGTGCAGACCAAAAAATGCTGCGGATCTTCTCGTGAAAAGTTCGCTTTGCTAATTTTTTCCCTTTGCTATTTTTTTGTAGTTTCATTCTTCTTTCTCCCTTTGCTAATTTTTTCCTTTTCTTGTTTCGTCCTTTAGGCAAGGATGAAGCTTTAGCTCGAGAGCAGGATGCTTTGCAGCATGTTACGGATTTAAAAGTGGAAATTGAGAAGAGAGAAGCGGAGAAGCTTGTTTTGCTGAAGGAGGTTGAAGAACTGTTTAGCTTTAAACAGTTTGTCTTGATGGAGGGAGTGGAGCTGGTGTCTCGTCATGTGCGGAACTGTTCGGTAATGAAAGAAGCTGTTGGCAGGAGTGAATAATGCCATGAATGGGATTCGGTTTACAATGCTGGGGCACGAGCTGGTCATGCCGCAGCCCTCAAGGGTGTGGCTCTGAACGTGTCCCCAAGCTTGTTCCGAATGCAAAGCAACTGCTGCTAGAGGCTGTCAAGAACTATGATGAGGTCACCCTTCCTTCTATCTCCAAGATGCAGACCTTACTGCTGAACCTTTGGATGTTGTTGTCAAGGCTTTTAAGGATTTGTCTGTAGTTGACGACGCATCTCAGGAGCTGAAGAAATAGTTGATTATTCCCGTTCCTCCACATAGGTTCGGTGACATGTTCTCTTTTTATTGTGAAGCTTTGTTTTTTAACCGTACTTTGTACCGCCCGTTCCTTTGCATAGGTTCGGTGCTTGACTATGATGTTTGGTTTTTAGCCGTCCTTAAGAGGATGATTTTTGTTTGTCTAGTTCGTCCTAAGGGGAGTTATATATCGTTGTAGCCCCTTAGGCCATAGGTGGAATGTTATGTGAATATTTTTATTCGTTTCTTTTTTCTAAGTATTATTTACTTATGCAGTTCATGAACATTTCTAACGACTTTTGTTCATAACGGAGGCTTTATCATGGGTCCATGATTTTTTGGCCTCGGTTATAAATTATGTTTTAAGTATTTTGGGATTTTTTTATCCTTAATATCTTATAACATTCGAAGTAGGACGTCCATTTTTGTGATTTTACTTTTTTTTTAAGAATGCTACGTAGTCTTTATGGGGTGTTTTTTTAGGTTCGGTATTTTCGGTTCCTCGAGCCTGTTTAACCAAGAAGTCCGGACGAAAGGGCCTTCGATACCCCCGTGCCCTAATTCTTATTCCCCTTAGTGTGCTGAGGTACTTCTTACCTCAGGCGTCGAAGCTTGTGTTTTTTGTTTTAAATACACGTATAAGTTCTTAATATGGAATGACTTTATAAAACTCGTACCTTATTATTAACGTGATAGTGCGGAGAATTCATCATTCCGCGGTACATAATAAACATTGAAGTTTGTGGGGCATTCACATCCCACCCAATAAAAATTGAAACTTGTGGCATTCACATCCCACTTTTACATTGGAAAAATAAAATAAACAACTTATTATGATCTAGATGTAGCATTTTTTGAGGTGCACTCCGTTCCATGTTCGGGGAACTTCATCTCCGCCGAGAGTAGCGAGCTTGTAAGCCTTTCTCCCCTACCGAAGTAAACCACGTATGGGCCCTCCCACCTGGGGCTCATTTTGCCTGGCTTTTCCGAGCCGCTTGCTTCGTTACTCCTCATTACATATTCTCCGACTTTAAATTTATATTCTCGGACCCTTGAATTATAGTATTTTTCCAAGGTCCGCTTATATTTTGCTTCTCGGATAGCCGCAGCTTCCCTCTCTTTCTTCCAGGAGGTCGAGATTGCATGACACGAGTTCCTTTTCATTCTCCCTTTGATTAGCCACCCTATGGGTTGTAGGCCTATTTCGACTGGATCATTGCTTCAGTTCCTATGTGAGGCTGAAGGGTGTTTTCACCTGTGCTCGTCTTATGCATCGTCCATAGCCCAGAGGACATTCGGCAGCTCGTCTGCCCAGCCGCTCTCTTCTTCCCCAGTCGTTTTTTGATGCCTTCCACTAGGCTGCGGTTTACTCTTTCCACTTGCCCATTTGCCTGAGGGTGTGCTACTGAGGAGAAGGCCTGCTCTATACCAAGGCTGGTGCACCACTTTTTAAACGGGTTATGAGCGAATTGCTTGCCGTTGTCATGACGATTGTCATAGGTAAGCCGAATCTGCACACTATGTTTTCCCATACGAATTTCTTTACCTCAGCTCCTGATATTTTGGCGAGAGGCTTAGCTTCCACCCACTTGGTGAAGTAGTCTACTGCAACCAGAAGAAACTTGACTTGTCCGGTCGATACTGGGAAAGGGCCCACTATGTCTATCCCCCATTTTTGAAAAGGCCAAGCTACGGATACTGGGACCAGCTGTTTTTAGCTCGAAGACTTATTGGTGCATGCCGCTGACAATTGTCACATTTTTGTAATTCTTGTACCGCTCTTGATGCATGCCCGGCCAAAAGTAACCAGCATTCATGACCTTTGTGACCACCATTCGTGGTCCGGCATGTATAACCCGCAGATCCCCCAATGGATTTCTTCTATGACATACTTTGCTTGGTCGGGATTTAAGCATCGGAGTAGGGGGCCTAAGAAGTTTTTCCGATACAGGATGCCATCGATCACTTGATATTGCAAGGATTTGACTTTAAGTTTCCGAGCTTGTGCTTTGTCTGCTGGCAACGTGTCATTCACAATATAATTCAAGATTGGAGACATCCATGACTCCGAGTGTACGTGTACCGTGCACCTACTTTCTTTCTGCTTCATCTGTGGAAGGGATGTTCAAATATTTCGAGCTTCACCTCTTGCGACATGTGGTCCGGCGTGTTTGCTTGCTGCGAGTTTGCTCTAGAGCATCAGCTTGTTTGTTCTTTGACCCTGGCACGTGCTTCACCTCACAGCTTTCGAATTCTGTGATTAAGCTCTTTGCCTGTCAGATAAATATAGAGTTAGGAGTTATGCCTTTTTGTAGGGATTGAAGTGTTTGGTGAGAGGTAGGGTTCGTACCTTATGTAAGTACTGAACCATGTTAGCCTCTTTGCTTCGTATTCCCCCACTGATTTGGCTGCTACTAACATAGAATCCACGTATGCTGTTACCTGTTTGGAAACATAGTGTTTTATGCTTTAGATTATTATAGTTTCGGAGTATCACGAAAGGAGAATGGTTATTGTCAAGGTTTATACCTTTCGGGCTCCGACCTTTTTTGCTAGTCGGAGTCCAGCCAAGAAAGCTTCGTACTCGGCTTCGTGTTGGAACTTTTGAAGTTCAGACGTATAGAGTATACGAGTTCTTGCCCATTGGGATCCTTGAGGACGACACGGCCCCTGATCCTTCGGAGCTTGAAGCTCCATCAGTGTAAATGCTCCATTCTTGCTCTGCTCTGGGAGGGGAGCTAATTTCCCCTGAATTGATAGTTAATTCGGTAAGGAAGTCTGCTACCCACCTGCCCCTTGACCGGACCTCTTCTTTTATAGGTTATGTCGAACGCTCCGATTCGATTGCCCACTTGGCGAGTCTTCCGGAGACCTCTGGCTTTCGTAGTACATCCAATATGGGTTGGTCGGTATGAACTTCAATTTCGAAAGCTTGAAAATAGCGACGTAATCTTCGTGACGCGTGTACTAAGGAGAGGGCAAGTTTTTCCATTGCAGGGTATCGCGTCTCGTAATCACGCAAGGCGCGGCTGACGTAGAAAATAGGGATTTGTGCCTTTCGTTCTAGTGACCATTAGAACCGAGTGATGGATGCTTCCGAGGCCATAAAGTAGATGGTAAGAGTTTCTCCTGGTTCGGGTGCGGTTAAAGTTGGTAACTTCTGCCAAGCATTTTTTGAGATCATGGAAGGCTGCGTCTGCCTCCGCTGTCCATCGGAACTCTTTTGTACTTAAGTACTTTTTTAGAACTTTCATGAAGGGTAGTGTGCGTTCAGCGGCCTTGGACAAGAACCTATGTAAAGCGACCAGCCGCCGTTGAGTGTTTGTACGTCCTTTAAGTTGGACGGGGGTTTCATGGTGAGAACAGCTTCGACC